>JAQMYJ010000036.1:10272999-10288969 GCA_030014305.1 Clarias laeviceps | reverse complement strand
AGGCGTTATGAAGTCTTTACAGAGCAGAAGTAGCAGAAACATCTCAATATCAACTGTTCAAAGGAGATTAATGCATTCCTTTACAATGTAGAAAGAAATAAAATTCAGGAACAATCATGGAGTTAGAAAGTGACCCCAAACTTTTGAACGGTAGTGTATATTTGAGGCGGAAGAACAAACTTAAGGGGTTCAAATCTGTCAATCGCTTTGAGAGCATGTCAGAATAGCTTTTGATTTGATCGTGAGCCATTGACACTCACTATGGTAGCAATTTATTTGCAACCTAAAGTCAATGATATTTGTAAGATTTTTGTTGTTGTTCTTACACTGGGGTTTTTCTATAACACTTATAACAGTGTGTGACTCAATGTCATTGCTAATATTTGACTGGTCCAGGCAGGTCTAAAGGAAAAGAGTAGTTTGAACTATTTTCCATGCGGCTGATAGAGTAGTTTGAACTAATTGCTCTCAGTTCAAACTCCTTAAATATCAGTGATCACGTAAGAGCCAATTACATGTTTCCATACAGATTGTGTTAGTGTTTTCTAATAATTTCCCTAGAATGTGTTAACTTTCTCAAACTTCCCCTTCTCTCTGAGTCCTTCCACATTCCTTATGTGGCAATACTTCCTATGGTGCATCAACAGATATCTGTAAATGTTCCTCCTGTTGTTTCCCCTTGATTTCTATAGAACATGCATATGGCTTATGCTTTTTGACGTAGATGATAGAGAGTTGAGTGAGCATTTGGCTTAGAATTTAAATACCTTCTTGTTTGTGAATAAACTAGAGAACATTCTGACACTTCATCGTGTGTGTGTCTCTTAATCGGCAAGCATTCATCAGGCATCTCGAAGCACAGTGGACAGATCAAGCTATACACTCACCAATTTAAACCTAACAGACAGGTGCCGTAAATGGGCGTAGGAAGGGTAAGGGATGGTCCAAAATGCTATGGCAATTGAAAAGGATTGGCTTCATCAAGATAGCAGACCTAGTATGTTATGTTTTTAAGGATCTCGAGTGGTGTCTCAGAACCATCTAATAAAACATTGTCATCAAGGTCATCATCATCATAATCGCTTTCTTCACGATCACGATCATCCATCAATATTATAAATAATAACATTAAGGACTTTTTCCCAAAAAATTTCCACTGCAGCTGCAGTAAGTTTCTCATCATTCAGCATGTTGAATAGGAATTCCAGCCAAAGTTTTTCATTCTGCTGGTCAATGTTGGATACAATAATTATCTTTCCAAATCTGTGAAATGGTAAGAATTGTACTGCAGCAGTTGAATACTTGTTCTGTATAATGGAACCTTGGCATATGAATTCCCTCCTGTATGAATTTTCACCTTAAAATTTTTTATTTTGCAATAAATTTGCATCAACATACAAAGCATTTTCAGTATACGAACAAATGAACCGAAACCAAGCCAGCTAATTTGTGTGTAGGTCCAGGAGCAGTTAAAAAATTGTTTGCGTCAGCAGAAAGCCAAGCGGAGCGTGTTTAAGAAATTTTAAGGTTTTTTTCAGTCAGCAAAAGCTGTTTTGAAAGAGTCAGCCTGTGATAACAACATTGCCTTTGGCATGCATTCAAAAGCTATGTGGGTTTTTTGTTTGTTTTGGTAATATTTTTGGGTGCTGGAACAGATTATCTTCATTTACATTATTTCTTATGGGAAAATTCATATCGCAATAAATTTGTATACTGATAAAACCAGGGTCAACGTAAAATGACCCTGTTAACACTAAATTCAGCAAAAAAAAAAGTTGTGTAGTGTGAAAACGGCCTAATGTCAGGATGAATCACAGCGGCAGAAACATATTATAATGATTTCTTTTTTCAATTTTTAACAAAATAAATCCTAGGTGCTGTATCTTAAGCAGCAAGATCACTTTTATTTATTTACTTATTACTCACTCAATCACCCACTGATCCTGTATAGAGAATCGCTGGGTCTTAGGGGCACGAGGCAGGGTTCACCCTGGACAGGGTTCCAATCCACTGCAAGGAACTCACATATTCACTCATTCACACACTACAGGCAATTTGGGAGCACAATTAGCGGAGAAAACCCGATTACCGGGAGGAAACCTACTAAACAGGTGGAGGACATGCAAACTCAACATGCACACAGACAGGCAGGAATCGAACCTGGAACCTGAAGGTGTAAGGCAACAGTGCACATATTTTTTACATATTCGTTTTTATTTATTGTTTTATTATTTTTTATTATTATTTTAAAGTATTCTTTGCGTCATGTGACATGACCGGTTTGTTTGCTGAAATAGATGAGTAACGTCTTGTCTCGTGATGAAAAACAGTGATCGAGCACTGTGCGATCGATTACTTCTGTCTGCACAGTTGAGCCTCCCTTTTCTGGCTCGCTAGCGGGTTAGCACAACTGATCGTGTGAAGTGGATTAAAAATGTCTCCCGGTGTCAAGGAATAACGCGTATTTTATCGTGGTTCGGGTGATCGAGCTATGCTGTAGGAAAAAAAACACAAAAAACAACAGGTAAAACAGCGGTGGTTCTTTAGTCGTAGTTGTATGACGGAGTGATATTGATTGTGAGCAAGATGGTCTGATGTGAGCTAGAAGGCGGCTAACAGAGGAGGAGGCAGGTTGATGATGATGATGAATCGCTGGTGTTTGTTTGGGTTGGTATTTAACAATCTGGTGGATAAAATCTTTTGGGCAACCGCGGGTGAGTTATATAATCATCAACACTGCAGGATTAGCTGAAACAGGTTGTCACCATGGTTATGTCTGTGTTTAGTCTGATGCAGCTAACGTTATGACAGTTAATAATAAATAAAGTGCTAGTGTGAAAGTGAGATCGCTGTTCAGAATGTTGTGTAGATTCATAGCTGATCGTCCCTGTGTGCTTGAACAGGTAAGCGAAAGTGGCTGATTTAGCGCGCTAGCGGTGTAAAACCGACTGGGGAAGTTTCAGATCTGTTTAATCTAAAGCTGACTTTTAGGCTGTATAGGAACTTTCAGGTTGACGTGACGCGTAATAATCGCAGGCGATCTGGCAGGAGTCGGTGCAGAAGCAGTGCTGTGATGCCTGAATGATCAGCTGTGTTGTGTGGTTTTTTTTGTTTTTTTTTTGGTACATCACATGACCTGGTGATCTGCTGATCTGTCCTTTGTGCTTATCTGGAAGTCAATCTCATTCTCATGCTTTACCTATAAGTTTAAATGATCTCTCATTATGACATGTTCTCTACGATTTGGCTCGGTCGCATTCACTAAACGGTAAGATGTTATTTTTTTAGTGCTCTGCTTTGCAGCGTGCGTTAGTTGTTCTTGCCACGGAGAGTCTGCGAACCGGAAGTGACCCGTTATCTTATTGCTGGCTTGACTCGGAAAGTGTGAACAATCTGCTAAAAGAGCAGTTTACCATCAATTAAATACAATGACATTTTAAAGGCCACGACTGTGCATTCACATTGTGAGTCACACATCTGTTTTTGATTGATTGATTGATCGATTGATTGTATGATTGATTGAGCACCGGAAGTGAAAGTCGGCGTCCAAACAAACCGGTTCCCTGTCAGTGAAGGAAATGTCAAACCTCAGTCCACCTTAAAGCTTGTTCTTCAGCTCATTTTAGGATTATTTACACCTTAGATTATCAGTTTAATATAAAATTATATAAATTATATATTTTAAAAAAACTTTCAATTGTTTCCATGGAAAATCTGTTAAAGCATTGTTTTTCCCTATTATAGTGTTGGAGTTACCTGTAGCTTCCTTTTACTGTCCCTTAATCCCAGTCATGTGTGAGAGATATTTTTTTAAATTCTTAAATATTTTTTTATTCTGTGTCTCTTCAAGTAGAAACCAACCAATAAAAACCTATTCATATTATCTTCCTAATTATGACTAGACAATATAGCTTATTGGGAATGAGAATGCAGTTAAAATGATGCTAGGTGTCATTTATTTTCCGGAAGCACATTTACACAACACATTATGTTGAACACTTTTGATTTAATGTTCATTAATTTTTATTAAAATGAATATAGACATCAAATCAAGTAGGCTGTTATTGTCTTTTTAACCATATACAGTTCCATCCGAGCTGCAGTGAAACAAAACTATTTTCCTCCAGGACCAAGGTGCTACATACAACATAAATTAACAAAACTAGTTAAGAACTATATAAAAAGACAATAAAAAAAATTCATGAGTAGAATGAGAGAGAGTTGTTCTCAACAGATCTCTAAACAGCAGAAAGACGTCTTTCAGGAGTGCCAAGTTGGCCAAGTCATGATTCCGCTGAAGTTTGACCCTTCTTTTATCTTTTAAACAAGAGGTTACCTGTGACTTTGCTCACAAGCAGATCCTGATGCCCGCATGCTATTATTACCTGCGAATGAAGTGTGCAGTCATCTCGCTGCTCCATTGTTTTGCCAGATATATTATTCCATTACAGTATGACATGAAATGTGCTGACACTGTTTGTTGTTAAATGTGAAGGATGCCTGCTACACTGATTGCCGAAACACTGGCCAAATGTAATTTTGGTTTTATATAAATTGAACCATAATTCAGATTACGCTAGAAAGATATTTTGTATTTTAAGATTCCTAACAATATCCCTCTGGGACAATCTTCTTAATGAAAAATTTCTTCAAATCTTCCCTTCTAGGCCTACTTAAAGATGGGTATATTCCTGTCTGAAAGAAGGAAACAAATAAAAGTCATAATAATGACAGCAGATTTTGGTGCATACATTTTAATCATAAAACTATGAGAGTGTGTTGACTTCTTGTACACTACCGGTCAAAAGTTTTGGACACACCACCTAATTCCATGGTCTTTTCATGATTTTTCTTTCTTTCTATATTGTAAAACAGTAGTGAAGGTTTCCAAAATAGGCAGGAATCTCTTTTGAACAGTTGATATTGAGATGTGTCTGTTACTTATGCTCTATAAAGCCTTCATAACAGCTCTAATCTGAGGTGGTGATTTTTGAGGTGGCCAATGAACTCTACAGCGGAGGTAAGTTTTGCTCCTGCTTTCCTGGGATGGTTTTCATGAGAGCCAGTTTCATCATGGTGCTTGATGGGTTTTGCAAATGCACTTAAAAATACTGTTCTTGCAAAAAACTATTCCAGAACAGCTGGCCTTTGTGTCCTAAATAAAAAATATTGGTGATGTTATTAATTACCTAATTCCATATATGTTATTTTATAGTTTTGGAGAAAAAAAAAATCCAGTATTGTTCCAGAATGTAGAAAATAAACCCAAACTTGTGTCCGAACTTTTGACTAGTACTGTATGTCAGGAGCCTGCAACTGCTTAGAATTCAAAACTATGAGAAGCTGCAATGGATCCAAAAATATATATATTTTACCTAAGCTGTTTTGATATTTTTTTTCTTACATCAGGGTCCATGGTTGCCAAAAGTCAGATCCGCAGACATAACATTGTACATAACATCCGCCCCCCCATTCCCCCCNNNAGCAGAGCACATGACCAGCGTGTGTTATGTCACTGGGCTGGTCTGCACACACATTTAAGCATAGGTTTTGTTAGGGATACAGGAGTGGTCAAAAGTATTAAGGCATCATATAGTGTGATTTTTCATTAATTAGTTCTCGTTTAGAGTTTCGAAACTAATTAGAATCAGATGGTGGGAACAACATGTGGCAGGACTTTTACTCTCTGAAGCCGGGTGTCCACCTTTGCACAAAAATGCCCAAAGCTTGGGAATTCTTAAGTGAATTGCGAACTTCTGTGGTAAATTTCAGGACATGATCTTCAGGAAGTAATCAAACATGCATGGACTGAGCGTGTGCCACTTTCAGAGTACTGTACTGTAGATAGCGTTTTGACTCCATGCCCAGCCGGATCCAGGTTTTGAAGAATAAAATGTTTGCTGTATAGCAATTTCACTGCATAAAATAACAAATTATTCGTATTACCTTAATTTGTCATTAATTAATTGTTTTGAGAAAGTCATTAAAACATTGAATTACAGTTGTCTCAATACTTTTAACGATCACTCTATAGCCTGCACATTCCTTTTGATAAAAAATAAAAAAATAAAAAATCATACGTATTTAGAAAACTGACCTCATCTATAAGTAACAGGTGGAAAAACTAATTAGAAAGTGGATTTTCTATAAAAAATTAAGTATTTATAAGTTGGATGCAGTACAGGGTTATTAAACTAGTGTATAGAGAGTGTATAGACATGTACAGTAAGATGTGCTGATATTCTCAGCTTTTTTTATTTTCTGTACATGATGGTGTTAAGCAATGTCCTTCTTGTGGTTTGAAAGGTTTAGTGTTTTTTCCTTTTCAGTTAAATGACATTAGCTTACATGGCAAAAGCATATTACTGTAAATGTGACCATGTAATGACGATTGTTTGACAGCTAAGGGGTTTAAACTACGAAAATTGGTTGGGGAAACTTGGGTTGGCTCGAAGAGTTTGTGCTAAATGTCACGTTAAACATTCAAACCTGGAACTGAAACGTTCTGGAGACCAGAAAAGAGTCTTTGACACAAGAAAATGAACTCCAGGCGTTTTGTTCCTTTTTAAAGAGAACCTGTGGTCCAGTGTAAAACACAAAACCCTGACACCAGTGTCATGTGAAATGACGTGTTGGCCACAGAAGTTACAGTCGCTTATGTTGTTATCTTCCAGGGGCAGTGATATGGCTGCTGACGACAAATCCACGTCATCCTCGTCCACGCTGGACTGGAACGTCGAACCGCCATTGTCTCCCACCAGCCCCTCTCACCTGACTCACTTCAAACCCCTCACCCCGGATCAGGATGAGCCCCCACTGCGGTCGGCCTACAGCTCCTTAGTCAGCCTTTTCCGCTTTAACAGAGGTGACTGATAGGGTTTCACAAACCTTCCCGGGCAACCTTGTCTTTTATTGTAGCTCAGACAATTTTAGATCTTAACCTTGCTCTTTAAGAGACTGTATCATATCCAGAGTTAACAATTTCTGTTTATATGTGTGATTAAAAATGAGATGTGACAATGTAGATTATTCTTTATGCATTCAACTTTAGAGCCTTTTCACTTTTCATGCTTGGATATTAACAGCGCCAAGAGTTTGAAGTTATGTGATGTATATGGAGCAGTGCCATGAGCACAGTGAGAAATGAATACACACAGTTAATACACTCGGTTCTCCAACCTCACTTTAACCAGCTTGCTTTCTTCCAGGGCCTGCCTGGTTTAATTTAAAAATGACTATGAATTTCTTGGTGAGGGAGTAAAAATTATCTGATAAAAACTTTTTTAAATAATAAACTAGTTAGGTATAGTTGATTGAACAGAATAAATTACAATATGTTGTATACCGCCATCAACATTTGTTGATTATTTGCAAATAAATCTAGAAAAAAAATCTTTAAACCAGGAGGAAATGTAATTACACAGTGATTAAATATCTAATTTCTGCCTTTTATTCTTTTTAGAAAAGTCAGGTGCAAACATTGCACCAGCAAAAAAGCTTGGTAAGTCTGGCCCTTGTCATACAAAGAATATAAGGAATTGTTTAAAAAAAAAAAAAACACACATACAATTCAGGGGGAAGCAGATTGGCGGTGCTGGGTGTGATTCCACTGAAACAACTAACCATCCCATCATAAGTGACGTGTTTCTGTGACCGGGGGCTGAATTTCAGTCTTCTTGCTTTCTTACTGGTGTGCACACAGAGGAAGGTCGGCCTCCTTCAGCGGCGGAGAAACCCGAGTCTGCTGCACCGTCGCCACAGGGCGAGCGCCGCACATGGGCCAGTTCCTCACTGAACACACATGGCACCGGGACACACAGGAAACACTCCGACCTGGTCAGGAGAACCTCTACAGCCTCAGGTATAACACACACCTTTGCTTTGAATTAGTCATAATGGTGCGTTTTCATCATTCAGTGACCAAACTGAACTGTAAGTTGAGTACATTTTAATTGTATTTCAACTAAAATGCATCTGTAAATGCTTTATTGAAGGAAAATGGTATCTTAGTTATATAAACTAATAACAGGAAACACATTTTTAAGTCCCATGTCACACTCTGATTATAACCATCCAATAACTGGATCCAGTATTTATACTAAATTCCTTGAACATGCCATGAACATGCTTATAACCTGCTGCATGTGTGCCATACACGTGCTTAGCACCTGAAGAACCTAATATGAACTCAATGTGGTTCTGTGACGTGGCATGGATGTACAGTGCCATGGTCATAGCACAAGCCTAAAGAGACCATTGTGAGAAGTCCATTGACAGAGCAATTAGGCAGTGACATCCCATTGAGAACTTGGTCAGAAAGCCATCCAATCTGTCCCATCTGCATCATGTTTATAATACAGTACGTCAGGGACGTCAATAGGAAGTATGGGTTACATCGTTAAATGGTCAATGCCGTCGTTAGTATATGCGTATTAAGTTCTTCACACGTCATGCTTCAATTACATCCTCACCAGGTGATTATTTTTTTTTTTTTTAAGAAACATAAAACAAGCTAAAAAGCAAGGCAGCTCCGCATACACAGAGATAATACTACAGTATGTGCTTGCCGGTTTCTACTGCATTCTGGCCAAGTTGACCAAGCTGTTACTGTGTTCATGCAGTTTTTTACAGGTGTAGTGGGAACTTGGATTAATGTGACAAAACAAATGTATAACCCAGTATTACACGATTTAGTGCAGACTCACAGAAGGGAGGAATGGTGAAAAGGAATATAAGCACACAAACATGCACCATGTTCCGTACAAAAAAAAAAAACAATACATTAATGAATCAGCTTATATGCTTGTATAACGCAATAATGAGAAAATAATTGCTAAGATGAATCATCGTGCACCTTCTCCTAATATTTTGGTTAGTTGCTTATAATGTTATTGTACTGAAAATTGGTCAATGACATTTTCAGCAGGGGTTTAAAAAGTCATATCACTATGGATTTCTTTTTTCTGCCCTATTTTTCTGACCTTTATTACATTTTAAAAACTTGTTTTCTTAGTGTGTGGTGACATTTCAAATGTTCTGAAGCAGTTCCCCATCGTGGATGTTTGCTACAGAGCAGACATTATCAAGGCTGAACAAAAAAATAAAAGAAAGAAAAAACAAAAATAAGAAAACAAAAAACCCTCTAATACATTTTTAAAGTTAGATCAGAGGAAACCGCTCGAAGGCCAGGTTTGAAATATAGATTTTCTATTATGATAAGCGGAGAGAAATTTTGTAAACTTGTCTGCTATTCAGTTATATTGCAAATATTATTGCAAATATTGTTAAAGGAACTGTTACATGTAATGTGTTACATATAATAATAATAATAATAATAATAATAATAATAATAATCATGACTTTCATATAGCATTTTATTTCATTTTATTTCATCAATATTCATAAGTATATGATGTATATTCAGATTAGAGATGACTCATATTCCCTACAAAAATTATATAGCTACAGTGCTGTCTTGTTTTTTTTCTTTTTTTTAAGTTTATGGTGGTCCTGTCAATCATTCCAAGAACTTTGACAAATGAAAAAAAGAAAAAACGTTGCTCTTCATAATAAGTTTATCGAAATATTTTTCGCTCAAGGTTACTAAAGCCTTGCAATGAAATTCTGGATTTGTTTATTATGTATGTATATATAATCAGCTACTTGACATTATTAACTTTAATTCATTTTGTCTTTGGTAAATTGCATTAAGTTGTAAGATAGGACATAAACCCTCTGTGAACCTATTTCTCGGATCTTATATCAGGACTGAATAATGTAATCTGGCTCCTCTCTCTCATTAGTACTAATTATAATACAACATCTTTTTAAATGTACATTTTTAATGCTTGTTTATATGTTGTAGGTCTTATGTCCCACAGTTTTGTTTTTTTACAGTAGAACATTGCAGCTAAATTTAAACTTTAATTCTCAGCATGGTTTAGAGATCAGTACTAACTGAGCAAGCTGATCGTCTGGCCCTAAGATACACTGTAAAACTTTAACATGCAGATGGAATTTCTCATCCAGATGTTGTAACTCAGCTAATATGTCTCTGTTCATTTAAAAATGCCGAACCTTCCACAATTTGCACCCACTTGCTACAAGCCTCTCAAGTTTAAACTTTCTAGTTTCTATTCTTTCTAGACCTGGTCATGATGACAATTCTTTCATTCACTAACTAGAAATAAACTTTAAGTTTAATTAAGCAGTATAACCTCGGACATGACAGTGTAAACGTGACGAGGGAGCTACACTACCTTTTTCTAACAGTAGGGGGCCGTCAAGTGCTGTTTTAGAGACTATGGGTGTTATGGTATAGCAACAAAGCAAAATGTGAATATACTGTATTTATGTAATATATTCTGAGGACACAAGGGGAATTGCTTTTGTTTTGCACTGTATTGCTTTTTTAAAATAATTTAATACATCAATTTGCATTATAAATTATGTTATTGACAACAATTTGAGTGAAACGAAATCTTTTACATTCTCTTTTTGCTATAATGACAGTGTATGCTTGAGCATGGACCTGTTTTTAGATCAAATCCACATGATAGCTGAACACATGATTCAATGGACATGATTAGACATAAGGAAAATGTGACCTTATGCACAGAGCAGTCCGTATGGTCAATGACACGCATTTACTTCCTTTTAAATCGAGACCTAGAAATAGTGCGGAATCTTGAATATTATATAGTTAACATATTGAAAATTACTTTCTTTTTTTTTTATGTTTGAGAATTACAAACTCTTCTGTTTGGTCCAATTTTAAATAGGAAATTTTTTAAAATTTAAAATCACTATTTTGTTGTACAGAAGTTTATTTTATTTTTTCGTGGCCAGCGATAAAAAAACTTTCTAGCAAGTACACAGGCAACACTGAGGTGTTCTGCCAGGTACAGTATATTATATATAATATATGTAAAAATATATATCCATATCTAAATATTAAGCTTTTCTTGTTCTTCATCTCTTCTGTTCACAGAGGAGTGGGAAGGTGAGGGTCTTTTTGTGTGTGTGTGTGTGTGTGTGTGTGTTTCTCCTTTTTGTGATTTGTGTGCTGGGAAAATGGTTTGATGCTTGAAATCATTCAACCAATGCTTGTTTATTAATACTATTTTTGGTAGGTGTGATTGAGTGTGTGTGTGGAACTTAACCTTATATATAAGGGGTGTTCAACTAATCTTTGTGAGGGTCTTGTTATATAAATACTCGCTTTCAATGTTCCAAAGACGCATCTGTTTTGAATTTGGGGGAATCTAGGGGGAACAGCCACATGCTTTTCTGTCCATTCTTTTTTTTATTTTCTTTGGTGATTCTATTCTTTGTGATCTGTTCTATTTCGTCCTATTAGGTTCTTTTAGACCTAATGTATCTAGTTAGTCTCAGGTCTAAAGAAACAACAGACAGCCGAATAATTTAGATAAATGCACATGATTGGATAAACCTAAACAGAGGATCTGCACAATCTACTCATTCACATTTATTGGCTTTGTTAAAATATTTTTCAAGCGCTTGTGAAAAGTAGTGTTGTGAAAAAGTATTTGCCCTTTTTTTCATATTCGTCACACTTAAATGATGGAGATCATCAAACAATTTTTAATATTACACAAAGATAACTGAATAAATACAAAATGCAGTTTTTAAGTTATTTCATTTATGTATTTAAGGGGAAAAAGCTGTCCACCTGCCTTGCCCTATGTGAAAAAGTATTATACAAAAAATATAAGCACAGCTAGGAATTAATTTTTTTTTTAAACCATACAATTCAGGGGGAAGCAGATTGGCAGTGGTGGGTGTGATTCCACTGAAACAGCTTCTTTTTCTGCTTTAAAAAATCCTTATAATCAGTTGTGCCACTCTTGGTCTTTTGCGATAACTGGCAATGAGTCTTTCACATCGCTGTAGAGGAATTTTGTCCCACTCTTCTATGCAGAATTGTTTTAACTCAGCCAAATTGGATGGTTTTCGAGCATGAACGACCTTTTTAAAATCATGCCATCATGCATCTCAGTCCGGACTTTCACAAGGCCACTCCAAAATGTTTTTTTTGTTTTGAGCCATTTAGAAGTGGACTTAATGGTGTGTTTTTATCATTGTCCTGCTGCGTAATCCAAGTGCGCTTGAGGTTGAGGTCACAAACTGATGGCCGGACATTCTTCTTGAAAAATTTCTTGTAGAGAGCAGAATTCATGGTTCCATCAATTAAGTCACACATGTCCTGTTACTTTTTCACATAGGCCCAGGTAGGTTTGAACAGCTTCTTTATCTTGATAAATTAAATCATCAATCATCAAACTGCAGTTTGTATTTCCTGTGTTATAGTGTATGATATCAAACCTTGTTTGATGATCCGTATCATTTAAGTGTGCCAGATATGCAAAAAGAAACGGAAAGGGGCAAATACTTTTTTCCACTGCACTACAATTCACTTGGAGGTTTGCTGGATTTGCATCCTGATCATTATCCACCAGTTGAAGACCCCTGTTTTACAGCATGTCGCATTATAATTCCTTTTTTTATTACTTTTTTATGACCTTTTTAGCTATTGTTGGCTGAACACTTCCTAAAACATGCAACATCTGGACTCGCGTCCCCTTTTTTTGCAGTTTTGTTTCTATTCTTTCACCATTCAATTTTTTTTTGACAAAACTATTTAAAGTCTTATAACAATTCACAACAGCTGTCATTGTGTTCTGCTTTAGGCTTTCCATCAGATCATGAGTTGGTATGCGACCATTTTTTTGAAAGAGGTGAATGAGACAGATTGAGTTGACAGTAAGCATGAGTGGTGTGAATACTCTGAATTGCATGTTCACTGATCATCCTTTACTTTGTACGCATCGCGCATATTTCCTGTACCTTTTTTTTTCCAGAGGGACGACGAAAGTCCGAGACTCCGCTTGGGAGCCATGACCCACGCACCGCAGTCCAACTCCGTACTGCTCTGAAGAGACTGAAGGAGATCATGGAGGGAAAGAGCCAGGTACGGATGTGTGGTTTAATAAAATAATGTACATGCACTTACTGAGCAATTTATTAGGAACACTATACTAACTAATACTCTAATAACAGCCTCAATTTTTTATGGCATGGATTCCACAGGATGGTTAAAACATTCCTTTGACATTCTGGTCCATGTTGATATCATTGCATCACACAATTCCTGCTGATTTTCCAGGTTCACTTCCATGTTATGAGGCTCTTGTACTACTACGTACATCCCAATGGTGTTCTGTTGGATTTAAATCCAGTGACTGGGAAGGCCACTAAAGATTTTCGAACCAGCTGTTGTGTTCATGAAATTAGTTTAAAACCAATGAAACCAATCAAATAGTCTGTGGCATTCAAGTGATGGCTGACTGATATTACAGGTATCAAGAAAACATTTCCTACACCATCACACCACCTCCACCAACCCGGCCTGTAGACACACGGCAGCTAGGGTCCACGGATTCCTGGTATTGGTGCCAAACTCTGATTTGCTTTGGTTTTTTTTTTTTTCTTTCCATTGTGGTGCTACTGCAGCCTCGGCTTTCTGTTCTTAGGGAACCCAACCTGCTGATGTAGTCCTTCCACCTTTCGGTTCAACATGTCCACTCTGAGATGCTTTTCTGCTTTCCACAGTTGTACAGAAATTTTTTCTGAGCATTTCTGTCGGCTAGAACCAGTCTGACCATTCTCTGTTCACGTGTCTCATCGAAAAGTCATTTCTGTCCACAAAACTGGATTTCACAGGAAGTGTTGTCTTTATCACACCATTCATTCTAAGAGAAAGTCCCAGAAGTTCAGCAGTTTAAAAAATATACACACCATCCAATCTAGCACCAATTGTCATGTCATGGTCAGAGATCTGAGATCACAGTTTTTCCCCCGTATTGGAGGTAAACAATACCTGAAGCCTCGAATCTGTCTGATTTGATGCAGCCACTCGATTAGATAATTGCATGAAGGTGTAGAGGTGTTCCTAATGAATTGCCCATTGAGTGTTTATCTAAATGCTCCTGACAGGACAGCGATCTGAAGCAGTACTGGATGCCGGACAGCCAGTGTAAAGAGTGCTACGATTGCAACGAGAAGTTTACAACATTCCGCCGGCGCCACCACTGCCGTCTGTGTGGGCAGATATTCTGCAGCCGCTGCTGCAATCAGGAGATCCCCGGCAAATTCATGGGATACACAGGTACGTTGTCAGGAACTCACCACGATTCAGTACTGACGGTCTCCAATGTTCATGTTTTCCCCCCTCAAGTTGTTTAAGATATCACAATAAGAGAGATACTCTGATCTGAGGAGCAGCGATCTTCATATGAGCATTTGTGTGCATCAGTAGATCAAATCACATGTTATAGTTTACATGCTTTCTAAGAAGCAAAAATTCCAATCTGGTGTACATGCAGGTCTGTGTGAACTTTGACCTTATTGTGTAATCATTTAGTCACTTCTTTGGCCATGCTGAAAGCTGTCAGATGAGTTTGCTCCATCACAGTCATTCACTGACACCATTCGCATTAATCACATGCCATTAAACCATTTCAAATCCATGTTCACAATGTCAGCTTCTAGATCAGTTTTTGTACGCGGTGTTCTCTGTATTCAAGTATGACTCTGACAGACTATCCTGTCTTTATCCTCTTTACGAAATTTTTTTTTTTTTTTTTTTACGAAATGTTTTTTTTTATTTTGCAATAGAAAACTCAAGACTAGAAAAACAGATTTTTAAAAGGTTATCATGTATCAGCACCTTTGTGTGCCACACACACAAACGCACAGTAATATTTCATTGTCTTCGGCTTAGGCGGCACGGTGGCTTAGTGGTTAGCGCTGTCGTCTTGCAACTTCAGGTTCCGGGTTCCATTCCCATCTCAGGTCTGTGTGCATGGATTTTGCATGTTCTCCCCGTGCTTGAGGGTTTCTACCCACAGTCCAAATTAGGCTAATTGGCGTTCCCAAATTGCCTATAGTGTGTGTATGTGTGTGTGCCCTGCGATGGATTGGCACCCTGTCCAGGGTGTACCCCGCCTTGTGCCCCAAGTCTCCTGGGATAGGCTCCAGGCCCCCCATGACCCTGTATACAGGATAAATAGGTGCAGACAAGAGTGAGTGCATGAGTGTCTTCAGCTTTGATTACTGTGGCCAATTCATGTGTGAAAATTATTCCTAATGCTCACAGAACCACACACTATAGATCTGGGGATATGGCCTGCCATAAGAGAAGGTAGATGTGATAGCCTGGTCATTCAGTACATTCACGTTCTCTTTTATTACGACATGACGTCACTGAGTCTAGATCTGACCACCCGCCTCCAGAGACTTGTACATTGGCCACTACGCATGATGGATGCATAACTTCATGCGCATACCATCTTAACCTGACATGCCGATCACTTTGGACTAATCAGACCACATGACCTTTTCCATTTCTCCAAAGTTCAATCTTTATGCTCCCAAGTTTTGCCACCAAGACTGGTTTTAAGGAAGTAATAAATATAATCAGGTAGAGCCCAACAATAAAAGCCTGTATGTTTTTTTTTTTAATAGTTTAGTTGTAACAACACAGAGCTCAGGAAAATGATGGAGGTGTCTCTAGTTTTTCCTGATTGCTATGAGATGGATACCAGTTAATGAGCTGTGTTTATTCAGAAAATAAGCTTACTTGTTTAACACTATGTATTTTGGATATTATTTACGACTTATAGTTTCTCATTTTTTACATCTCAGCAGTTGAGGGTTAGGGGCCTTGCTCAAGGGCCCAACAGTGGCAACTTGTACCCCTTTTCCACTGCTCTGGTTCCCGTGCCGGTTCCCAATTTTGGAACCAGTGCCGTGCTTTTCCACAGAAAAAAATTGTTGCCGGTGCCCTAAAATAAGCACTGGTGGTCTAAACTCTAAACTCTGCTGGTCTAGTCGCGAGAACCCGTGACGTCACGAGCGGTGGGCGGAGTTATAGGGAGCGTTAAAAAAA
>JAQMYJ010000036.1:10259842-10272899 GCA_030014305.1 Clarias laeviceps | reverse complement strand
TATCATGCAGCTCCCGCTGAGCTCCTGTCTAGTGTAAATGCGGGCCGGTTCTCGGTGGTTCCCAGTCCAGCACCGGCACCTGGCACCAGCACCAGTGTAGTGGAAATGAGATATTGGTGGTGCTGGGGTTTGAACCTGGGACCTTCTGATCAGTAGACCAATGCCTTAACCACTGAGCTACGTATCATAGTTTTTCAGCTAAAATAATATAGAAAAAGGAAGTAGGCATTGTTTTAAGTAATTTTTCAGAATTTTCCAAATAGTTTTCAGAAAGCTTTTGTTTTCATATTAAGGAAGGTTCCAGAGTTACAAGGTTCAAGGCATCAATAAATAACCAGGACACACTTAAGGAACTATAATAATTGTTAGACTGACTGATTGCAGATTTATTTTCTGATCAAATACTTCTTTGTTTTTTTTCCCCTAAAATTAATGCCCGTGAAGAACAGATTCGAACTTTCCCTTGTCTTCTCTCTCTCTCTCTCTCTCATTTTGTGTGCGTTCCTAATGCAGGTGATTTGCGGGCATGCACATACTGTCGGAAGATTGCGCTGAGCTACGCTCACTCTGCTGACTCGGCGTGTATCGGAGAGGATCTGACCTCGCTGTCAGACTCGCCGTGCTCGGTGTGTGTTCTGGAGCCCACGGAGCCTCGTACACCCGTCGGCGGACGCAAAGCCAGCCGCAACATCTTCCTGGAGGAGGACTGGCAAAGGTAAACCTGAGGCAGTGACAAGTGGAGGACAAATAAAAATAATAATAATTTAAAGACGTTTAATATATACAGTTTATCTTGTAACTGTTTTGTGTTATTTTATGTTGTATGGTATTTCTTTTTTGGCCTCAGCCTTTCATGTTCAGAAAATGTCTGTGGTGGTCTTAGTCATACACTTTTCATCTCTGCTTCTATTCTTTTAACCATGTGAAAAGCAGAAGTGGTTGAATGCAGTTAAATTTGGTAAACTTCCTACCATTCATGGGGCAGTATGTGTGTGTGCGCCTCTGTAAAGCCTGTTTAAGATTGTGCCTTTTTTTCATAATTTTCTTTATTATTAATTTTTTTGCTCATGTTCAGCGTACATCTTTTTCAAAGCACATCTTTTCTCCTTTCTTTTCATGCATAGAAAAACTCCTATTGGGATGAGGAAGAAGTGAGTCTCTGGTGTTTGTAACTTTAGTTGAGCTTTCCATTGTGTTAGATGTAGCGAATGCATCATTGGCCGTGCATGACGTGCATGTGTTTTACTAACCAAATCTCTGTAGGTAGGAGAAATTGGTAGTTGCAATCTTGATTGTTTTAGTCTATATGTTCTGTGTGTGTGTGTGTGTGTGTGTGTGTGTGTGTGTGTGTGTGTGTGTGTGTGTGTGTGTGTGTGTGTGTGTGTGTGTGATGCAGTTTGATTCATCCAGAGTCTCAAAATAGTGGACTCAACTCTAGATTGTCTGCAGTGCAGGAAGATCTGGGCAAATCACCAGCACGAAAAAGGTTAGTGTGTGAGCTGGGCGATATGATAATAAGGTCATATTGTTATCAATGAACTCAGTACTTATTATTAGTACGTCTTGTTAATTTTCTCCTCATTTTGCTTATCAAGTTTCTTTTTGTAAAAGTTTATTTAACAAATGTTTTCCAACACTGTTTTGCTTCTAATTGTACAGAATATGGACACGCTGAAAGGTTACATGTTTGCCTCTGCTCTCTGTAGATCAGCTAGTGTGACCAACTTATCCCTGGACCGTTCAGGGTCCATGGTTCCATCCTACGACAGTTCGGTGAGCCCCCAGTCCAGCCGAGTGGTGCCCAAACCCGACTACAGCGAAGAGGAGCAGCGCAAGATCCTCTTGGTAAACAACTTACTGTATAGAGATGTGACTTTTGGATATTGGCAAACAAAAAGCCACAGAGAATAAGCAAGCTCAGTGTCAGTTAGTGTTAATTTGCTTAACTTTTAAAGTAATCTCTTCAGCTGAAAAATGAAAGAAATCTTCAAAATTCATATAATCATGTACAAGCTGAAAATGTAGTGTTTTATCAGGGTTATGGATATGATACTAAATGGAATAAACAGAATTTTAGATAGAGTACAGGTTTTTTACAAACTTTGTGGTTTTAAAGACAATTGCAGAAAGTATTACACTTGAACCATGAAAGAGACTTGGATGAATACAAAAAGGAAAAATATGAAAATGTTTGCTGGTTTTGGAATAAATTAGTTAAGATAAACTCGCGTTATAAATGTTACATTTTCACATTATACTGTAGATCAGTCCAAATCTGAATTGAATTGAATTGCATATATAACCATGCCAGAATAATGAATTTTAACATAAAGAATTGAAATAGTAGTTATAAAAAAATAACTATGAAATTATTAAATCAGAAATTTTTGCTGACATTTTTCCTGGTCATTTCCTCTTTCTCTTTTTTTTTTTTTGCTCTTTTTTTCTCTGTTTTAATCAAATTTTGTTCCTCTTTGTGCTTTTTGACACTCAGCTTTGGATTTTAATGTTTAATTTTCAAGTAAAGGTTTAGCCAATATAAGTTGATGCAGTTGCTGCATATTTTTCGTGTAACAGTAAAACAGTATAAATCATAGGTTTCTTTCCAACCCTTGCTAAGGTTGAGATTTTGTACTTCAATTCTGCACAATTTAATTTATTTTTTATTTTTTTTATGTATGTCACAGAGATTTTGACTGTATTTACCTATATAATTTTTTTGTTTGTTTTTGGTAGGATTCATCTCACTTAAAAGACTTATGGAAAAAAATCTGTCACAGCAATACCGGGATGGAGTTCCAGGACCACCGATATTGGCTACGTACCTACCCCAATTGCATTGTGGGTAAAGATCTAGTAAACTGGCTCTTGCGAAATGGCACCGTTTCTAATAGGTAAGTATATAACCGCCATTAATGTGAGTCAAGACTACACAGTGTGTTCTTGGACCACTGTATGACCAAATATTATGGAACAAGTTGTTTCAGTAAAAAACGTGTAGTAGTCCCCTTTGTCTCTAATGACTTCCAAACAAATTCAAGCTTAAATTCAGGGGGTTTAAGAAAAATATTAACCAACTATGAACCATGTAGACGTTACAGCCATTTGTTTATAAAAGTCCCTCCATTGTCACTGCCTCAGAAGTAATCGACCAATCAAATGATGAACAGTTTTATGGCGAGTTGTGCGAACAGGTGCTAATGCAAGTGAAGTAGGCCATCATTAAGCTGAAGACAACAAAAACGACTTTTTGGAGGGAAATTTAAGAGTGGCCAAGTTAACAGTTTGGTGCAATTTTAATATAAAAAGAAATACACTGGTGAGCTCCAAGAGGCCTTGAAGATTATTAAAGTACATATTGTATCCTATCTGAAGAAAAAGCCCTTCACAACATCTACACAGGTCAGGTGAAACAAGGTAAGAGAGCGAATATGTAGAAGGAAATAAAGGGTTCATGTTACAAAGCATATCACATCACCTGTTCGACATGGTGGAGACAGTGATGATGTGAATGCTAAAGTCTCTAGTGCTAAACTTTCAGGCAAATCCTGCAAAACTGATCTCATCTTAACCCAGTTAAACATGCTTTTTATTTACTGTAGAGAAAACTGAATGCAGATGAACTAACAAACAAACAGCAGGTGCAGGCAGCTGCAGTAAAGTTCCCTCACGGGAAGAAATTCAGCATTTGTAGAGATCCATGGGTTTTAGCCATCTCTGACTGCAAATATTTATGATCATTAGTTTGTCCAATTACTTTTGAACCTGTGAAAATTGAGAGACTGGCTGTAATTTGTAAACAATTAATGCAATTTTTTTTGTTGTTGTTAAACCATCTTGAATGAAAGATGAAAGTCTATGAAAGTCTACCTGACTTAGTATGACTAGGATGGAAATTAAGAATCAGTTTGTACGTATATGCTGATGCTAGTGAATGTTGTTGATGAAAAATTTAAGTGTATAACCTTTGGCTATAACGTTAAGTCCGGGTGTGAAAACAGAATTCTCAAAACACATCATTTAAAACTTCCTGAACATGTGCTCTCCCACAGGGCTCAGGCCATAGCTATCGGACAGGCTCTGGTTGATGGACGCTGGCTTGAGTGTGTTACGCACCACGATCAGATTTTCCGTGATGAGTACGCTCTGTATCGCCCTCTTCAGGTGCTTGTTTATTTTCTTGACTCGAACACTGTTCAGATGTTACCACTGCATCAGTGTGTTATACTAAAGATTTTTCTTTTTCTTTCAGAGCACAGAGTTCTCAGAGACTCCGTCCCCAGACACGGACAGTGTGACCTCTCTGGAGGGACACTCGGAACCATCTTGGTTCAAAGACATCAAGTTTGATGACAGCGACACGGAGCAGCTAGCTGATGAAAATGACTTAATAACAACAAGTGAGTCGATTCTACAGACAAATGACATGTTGCATATTCTGTCACATTTCTTCAGGGCATATCCATCTCATTTATTTCTGGTTTTCAGGCTCAGCCAGTCCGAGCAAAAGGACATCAGTCAGCAGTTTTCATTCAGCAGTGGACAGTGATTCGGCCTCCATTAACCTGAACGTGGAGCAGGACAACGTCAACTTCCACATCAAGAAGCAGGCCAAGTACCCTCACGTTCCTCCTCACCCGGCTGAACAGAAAAGTATGGCGCACTCTGACCCATTCGCCCCTGACTCTGACTTCCACGCCCCAAGTGAGGAGAGGCTTAGAGACTTACTGGCCATCTTTGTTGGCCTTGTACCGCATTAGCTTATTAAAGTTATTAACTCACTTTGGCCATGGCATGACTTACCACATGTTCAAAAAAAAAATTAAAAATCCCTAACATGAAATTAACAGTCTTTCATAATACTAATTGCATAACAGCCTCTCTAAAATTATAACTACTTTGAAGCTTCATCATATTACATTCAGAAGCATGACTTGCATTGACTCCTACAGTTGTTCCTTTAATTCCATGGACTTCCAGTTCCTCAAAATATGATACTGACTGACTCACGGCAACTACAAAGAATGAATCGGTTGTCTTCTGATGTTGTCCGAGGTATTGAATTGTCTCCATCTCACTCTTTCTTTGCTTGTCATGCAGCCGAGGTCCTCGTCACAGAAGACGGCGGTCAGCTTCTGTCCATTAGTGATGCCTTTATCAAAGGTGCGTATTTTTTAGAATCCACATCTTAAATCAGTGTGTTTTACTAAATTTGTTCCCCAGGTGAGTTTTATTTATTTATTTATTTTTGCATCGACAGAGTCTTTGTTTAACCGGCGTGTAGAAGAGAAGGCTAAGGAAATGCTCTTCACTCCACTGGGTTGGCACCACAGCTCCCTAGACCAACTGAGGGAGGAGAATGGCGAGAAAAAGGCTATGGAGAGACTTCTGTAAGTCATTAAAGAGCACACATGGACCAAAAAATTTTTCAAGTTTCACTTTCTGAAAGCCGCTTCCACTTTGAGAACTTAATAAGATACAACCTCTTGTTAAACATCAAACGTTTCCAAACATTCTCTTTTTCTTGCATTAATCACGTCGTTCAGATCGGCCAACCACAGTCACATGATGGCTTTGCTGCAGCAGCTGCTTTACAGCGAGTCGCTCTCTCTCTCCTGGCGAGACATCATCGTACCCGTGGTCCGGCAGATAGTGCAGACGGTGCGTCCAGATGTTCGCAGCTGCAACGATGACATGGACATTCGCCAGCTGGTCCACATTAAGAAGGTAGAATCACACATTTTCATCTCAGTCTTTTCTAAGCAGTCTGTTCATCACAAAAGAGCAAATCTGTATCTCCTTACGTCCTTTTTGTAGATCCCGGGAGGAAAGAAGTTTGACTCGGTCTTGGTGAATGGCTTTGTTTGCACTAAAAATATTGCTCACAAAAAGGTTTGTGTGCTTCTTTTCGTTTATTGTTTTAATTCAACGACGTATTACGAGCTCACATGTCTGTTCTAATCGACTGATCGTAAGTCGTCTCGTTTTCCAGATGAACTCTTATATCAAAAATCCCAAGATCCTTCTTCTCAAGTGTTCCATTGAGTATCTTTACAGAGAAGAGACAAAGTTCACCTGCATTGACCCAATTGTACTTCAGGTATCTCTCTGGTTCGATGTAATACTGTATATATTAAAAAGTCAGATTAGAGTACTGACAAAGCATAACTAATATTATCTATAGGAGCGAGAGTTTCTGAAGAACTACGTGCAACGAATAGCCGATGTGCGTCCTAACCTGGTGCTGGTAGAGAAGACGGTCTCGCGCATCGCTCAGGATATGCTGCTCGAGCACGGCATCACTTTAGTCATCAATGTCAAACCTGTAAGTGCTTCTTTTCTAGCTGTGGAAATAAACTAACGCACACTCAGAGTCACATTTAGACTGTAAGTTATGGATTGCTCTCCAGCAATGGAAGCTTTCCTACAGAGCCAGATCAGTGCTCGAATCTATACTTAACATTGATGTTATTGGCCTGTAGTCTGCCTTTGCTTATGTCTCCTCTTTGTCTATGTAGCAAGTGCTTGATCGTGTGAGTCGAATGACTCAGGGAGATTTAGTCATGTCTATGGACCAGCTTTTGACCAAACCTCGCTTGGGAACATGCCACAAATTCTATCTTCACTCATTCCAGTTAAACACTAACAGTAAGTCTGGAATGTTTCCCTACAATATGTCCTTTTTTATTCCAGTTGCTAATAAAATCAGTGACTTTACTTAAAGGTGTTATAAATGATCTTGTTGTTTTACTATTTTTCCCAGATGAACTGAAAACACTAATGTTCTTCGATGGATGTCCCTCAAATCTTGGTTGTACCATCAAGCTTCGCGGTGCCTCAGAGTACGAGCTCGCCCGAGTTAAGGATATCATTATGATGATGGTGTTTGTAGCTTATCACTCACGGTTAGAGATTTCTTTCCTAATGGATGAGTTTGCGATGCCTCCTAGCCTTTCTAAGAGCTCGTCCTTCCACTGCCTGCTGGAGAGCGCAGCTGAGGAAGCGGAAAAGGATGTGGACATGGAGAGCCAGGAGAACCAACCTGAAACAAAGGAGGAGCTTGTAGAGCTCCATTTGGAAGGCGACTTTGACTTTGAGCCTGGGCTGCAGGAAATAATTAAAGGCCACAATAGGCAGCATTCTACCTCTGAGTCAACTCTGAAGGATGGAGAAAGTCCTAAAGTGATCAGAAATGACTCGCCCATGTCTACAATCGTGACGGAAGGGGATCAGATCAAGACCTCCACTCCCCTGTCTAGTCAGTCATACCAGCCACTATGTATGCCCCCTCCTTATCTCTCATCTATGGAGGAAATCATAGAGGAGGAGGTAAATGACCAAGCTGAGGCAGTGAGAAGTAGAGAGGATGATAACACCTTGGTGCGAGCGAACAGCACCAATTCAGAGACACCACTTGCTCCAATACAGCTCTTCAGAGACCCACTGCAGGATGACAGCGGCATGTTCGTGGCCGAGCAGGTGACTTCGACAGATGATCGGCTCAAGTCCATCTCAGCCAGCTTTAGACAGGAGTTGAAAGACGTTATCCTGTGCATCTCTCCCTTTATGACCTTCCGTGAACCCTTCCTGCTGACACCTCCTGGCCTACGCTGCCCAAGCCGTGACTACTTCCCAGACCAGGTCTACTTCTCACTGCTCCTGAACAAGGACCTCAGGGAGGTCGACAGCCGCCGCAAGAGAATCCTGCTCAAGGACACAAACTCATCTAGCACTTCTCTGAGCAACGGGCTCGGAACACAGCAGCGTCAAATCCATGTTTTGCCTTCCCATAAGCTCACTACTACGTGCATGACACAGCAACTGAGCAGCAGTCAGGATCTAGCCCGCATGCTGGCGGACTACCGCGCTCAAGGGGGACGAATCCAGGGAGACACTGACCCGTTCGCTCATCCCACACAAGCTCCAAATACAAAGGCACCAGTCAAGGCGGACGGTGAGGAGGAGAAAGGACCAGGGCAGAGCGACATGGTCTGGGCTACCAAGGTATATACGGCTTTACATGGCAACCAGAATGTGAAGTGTATATACGACATTTGCACTAAGAGGTGTTTTTTGTGTTTTGTGGTGTTTTTTTTATCCCATGCAGCTCGACTGCCTGAATCCATTAAACCACCAACGACTGTGCGTGTTGTTCAGCAGCTCCTCAACACACTCCAACAACGCCCCCAACCACTGCGTCAGCCCTTGGTAAAACCTGCTTAGAGAGAGACAGATGTCTAGGTGAAATTCTAAACTTGATTCAAATAAAATTTAATATGTTGTTTATATTTAGGATTGTGACCATGGAATTTTACGGGAAGAACGACTTGACTCTTGGAATATTTCTGGAAAGATACTGCTTCAGGTATTCAAAAAGGCCAGTTTTAGGAATTGTATAATGCGTGTGATTACTGAATACCTACTAACATAATGACTTTTCTGTTTGCGTGCGCAATACAGGCCATCTTATCAATGCCCCAGCATGTACTGCGACACCCCAATGGTACACCATATCCGGCGCTTTGTGCACGGTAACGGCTGCGTCCAGATTGTTCTCAAAGAGCTTGATTCACCTGTGCCTGGATACCAGCACACTATCCTGAATTACTCCTGGTGCAGAATCTGCAAACAGGTATTGGGTTCGAGACTAATTTTCTAGTTGATCCCAGCTGTTGAACGTTAGCCCATGGCAACACGATTTGACATTTTGGGTCCTTATGATGTTTGTTTGTTCTGTGTTGAAAGGTTACTCCAGTTGTCCCCTTGTCCAACGATTCATGGTCCATGTCCTTTGCTAAATACCTGGAGCTGCGTTTCTATGGCCACCAGTACACACGCCGTGCCAATGCCGAGCCATGCGGACACTCCATCCACAAGGACTACCACCAGTACTTCTCGTACAACCAGATGGTGGCCTCCTTCAGGTGAATATCTCTAATATACAGTATCGATAGTAGCTACAACAGTTATTCAGTTAACAGTTTTTCAGCTTTTCTTAAAAATTTCACAAATCATCCACTTTTGCAATTTCCTGGTTCTGATCAGGAAGCAATCACTCCATAAATGTTTTTTTTTTTTTTTTTTTTTTGCTGCTTTTTATCTACAGCTATATCCCAGTGAGACTGTTGGAGATCTGCCTGCCTGCTCCTAAGATCATCATCAGGAACCAGGGCCCTAGTAAGAGCCTTCTGCAACAGGACCTCAAAGACTTTGCACTGAAGTAAGAATCATTACTTGGCTCTAACCGATACTCATTTTTCCCACTCCAATGTCATCTCTATTAAGCGGATTGCTTTGTTTCTGTTTCAAACAGAGTGAGTCAGGTCTACGCTGCCATAGACGATCGTCTCACCTCTCTTAAAACGGACACGTTTAGCAAAACCCGAGAGGAGAAAATGGAAGACTTGTTTGCTCAGAAAGATGTAGGTTTGAGACTTCGGCTGTGCTATTTCAGGTGCCTCGTCTTGTTTTATAAGCCTGATGTGTTGGATGTTAATATCTCCGTGTTGCTTTCTGTGTGATTAGATGGAGGAGGGTGAGCTGCGAAGTTGGATGGAAAAGCTACAGGGTCGTCTCCAGGCCTCGACCGTGGACACGCCGCAGCAGCTGCAAGCTGTACTAGAGTCTGTGGTGATAAAGAAGCAGAGCTTGTGTGAAACCCTGCAATCTTGGAACAACAAGTAATAAACCCTAATCATATATTCACCTTCAAATATATACAATAAGCAAAACATACCTAGAGAGAAAATACACATCCATACAGTTTCTTAGGAAAACGACCTGCACAGCTGTATTTTTACATAATAAGTTACATAATAAGGCAACTATATGACAGCAGCACCATGCAAAACATGATGCAGATACTGGTCAAGAGCTCTGGATAATGTTTACCTCATACATCAGAATGAAGAAAAAACATGATTTCTGAGACATTTTACTCCTGGATTGGTTGTGGATATTAGATTAGTTAGATTAAATATTTAAGAAACTAGTTTAGTACAAAAAAAAAAAAGGAAGAAATACAGTAAGTCCCCAAATTACGAACATTTGAGTCACGAATTTCCCAGATACGGACGAACTGTGGTTCTACTTCCGGTTCAGTCACAGAAATAGCCCAGGTGTATTGTACAAAAAAAGACACCAGATACCAATATTTACACTTGTATACAATATTTTCGTTATGTAAGTAAATGTGTAAAATGTCTAAAGTCTGGTATATTCTATGTGTATGTGTGTGTGTGTGTGTGTGTGTGTGTGTGTGTGTGCATGTGGGGGTGCGGGAGAAATTAGTCTGCCTCTCTGGTTTAAATGAATCAGTCTGGAAGCATAATGATAGAAAATGTCTGTTCTGTAAAACTGTCCTGATGGTGACTCAGAAAATCCTCAACAAAACAGGGTTCACAGTCCAATACAGTGGAAAACAGCTCAGAGACAAAATGGTGTCCGGGATTCTCCCTCGCGATTTAAAGGCGTAGAGACAACACTGTTATAGTGCATGTGTGAGATTTATTTTCTTAGGCGCGATCACAGGATTTGGCCAAGTGTGGGGAGAGGGGACAGATTTAGGCAAGTGGATTAGTACTGTATGCTTTACATAGTATATTCGTGTCAAAGGTGTATAAGACTCGTGTTGTCGGACCTAAGAACAAATCCAACTTACAAACGTGCTCCCAGAACGGAACACCGTTCATAAGTCGGAGACTATCTATAATAAAATAACATTTGAATGAGCGATGAGTTCTCTGTGGGTAGAAACGTCTTGTTTATAAGAGAAATCAGAGGAAAATGGACAGATTGGTTCAAGCTGACAGAAAGAATATAATTAACTATAAACCCTTCCTGCTCACTACAATTATAAAGAGTGACTATTTGTTTATTATAATTGTTTAGCCATAAGCTTGGGTGTGTGTGTCAGACTGCAGGACCTGTTCCAACTGGAGAAGGGCAGGAAACGTTTGTCTGTTCCCCCCAGTCCTGGCAGACACCGACAGCCCACCAACGATGACAGCAAGGTTAGTTTATCCATTATCAGAGTTATATGAACAATTTTAGTGCAATGATATTTTAGAAAAGGGATAAGAAACATGTTGTAATTTTTTGTTTTTTTGTTTTTATTTATATTTTGGTTTACAGACAAGTGTCTTGGAGTCATCGCCCCGCAACCCCTCCCCTGTGGTACAGAATGGTGAGAAAGGTAAGGTTATTAAGTAATTATCATATAAAACTGGCCAGTATGTTTTGTTTCTTTGTGTCGTAACTGAGCTCTATTTTTTAGCATTAGAGGATCGCCACCTCAACACCCTGCCTTCAAGCACAGGATCCTTATCTTTTCCCCTACCGTCACCAGCAGAGCAGAGCTTAGAGGTCCCCACATCTGGTCCATCCTTCCATGATCAGGACTCTGAAGGAGGTGACAGACATAGACATGGTCCCTGGACCTGATTAATTAAACACTGATGTGAAAACCACATGACTTACCTACATGTCAGGGTATTCAGAGAGTGCTGAATTGGGGTTCAATAATGTCAGCTTATATTTTAAATGACGATGTTGATCAACTATACATTGCACCACTCTCATTTATATATTTTTGCCTTAAATCTTTGCACATTGCATAATTTTAACAGTTATTCTTTGTGAAACACATGCATACCACCTGCTGAATACACACTGCAATACATGAATCATGTAATGGAAAAGTCCATAACATCAGTTTGCCTCATTTCACTCTCAGAGGTGTTTGATAGTCACCTGCAAGGCTCCAATGACAGCCAGGTGAAGGAGAAGACCACCATGAAAACCATTCTGGCCAACCTGTTACCAGGAAACAGTTATAACCCTATTCCTTTACCTTTGTAAGTCGCTTATTACTTTTGTCATTTTCTATACCCAACTATATCTCATCACTTATACTCACCACTTTAATTGTTTAAAACAGCACAGCTTGAACAGTAGTTCCTGTCTGTAAGGTTTATATAAATCCAGTTATCTTTACTGTTTTATAGTAAAAAACTACAGATTAGATAAATATATAGTTCTTTGTGAGACGTTTTTGGAAAGATAATGTATGTGATTACAGCTACTCATTTCTACTTATTAAACATAACCAAAAAGTATGATGTCATTCTTTACTTAACAGAAAATATCACTGGCACATTGCTGTGTTATAAGAAGAATAAAACACTTCCTGATGTGAGTGTTTTATTCCGTCCATGTTTAATTGCAATTGCATATTTCCGGATCTTGTCATCCATAGTGACCCAGATAAACACTACCTCATGTATGATCATGAGCGTGTCCCCATTGCCGTGTGTGAGAGAGAACCTAGCTCCATCATCGCCTTCGCTCTGAGGTAATCCAACTTCTATCCAATACAATCTTCAATCTACAATTGTTTTTTTAAGTGTTAATGAAATTATTCCCCTTTTAGCTGTAGAGAATATAAAACTGCTCTTGAAGACCTTTCAAAGAGTACACTGAAGACCTCTGGAGAGGAGATCTCTCAGACCAACAGGTCTATATATTTATAAGAAACATTTACACTGCCTGGCCAAAAAAGGTCGCCATTTCTGAATGGACACATTATTTGACTGCATCAAGCAAAGAAAACAACTAGGGAGATTTGAAATTGCTGGGTTGAGCACCCTTGGAAGGAACCTGGAAGGACAGTGCTGGTGAAGTTCTATGGTAAAAAAAAAAAATCAACAGCAAAAACAATAGCTATGTTTAATAGTGAAAGTAAGAGCATTCATATACACACACATACCCAGCTTTTTCGCTCTCTACCGCCGGGCGGCTGAGAAGCTGGAGGTGGATTGGCCCTCCCCGCAGCCGGCTCAAAAACCGTCAGGGTTCGCGGGATTTTTTTCTCCCTCCTGAACCGACAACTGTTAAAAAATGCTTGCCTATGTTTCCCGACTTTGTCGGCGAGTTAACGTCGTCATGGAGCAAGCCGCTGTCGACCCACGTATCGGTACCCAGTTACGGACAGTATTTGGAATTGGACGGAGCTGAGAAAGCAGGACTAGTTAGCCCACCGCCAATGGAGCCATCTTTG
>JAQMYJ010000036.1:10242414-10258282 GCA_030014305.1 Clarias laeviceps | reverse complement strand
GTTTATCAGTACATTACAGAAAATAATGAACTTTATCACAATATGCTAATTTTTTGAGAAGGACCAGTATATAAATATATGTACATATATTGAATGAGAATATTTATAAAATTGTAATACCAAAAGAATCGAATTGTCACCCAGATATCGTGATAGGGACCAGCTGATACGATATTATCATATCAGCATGGTGGATATATTTCCAAGAGATTCTCCTCACTGGAATTTTGAACTGAAGGCAAATCACAACACCGAACGTCTACATATGTGTGTCTGCGTGTTTCTGCGTGTGTGTGCATGTGTGTGTTTTCCCTGCAGAATTCTCAGACGCCAGCACAAAGTTCTACTGCCGCATTTACTACGCAGAGGAGTTCCATAAGATGAGGGCGGAGGTGATGGAGAGCACAGAAGAAGATTTTGTTCGCTCACTCTCTCACTGCGTCAACTGGCAGGCTCAAGGTGGTAAATCAGGAGCAGTCTTCTACGCCACTGAAGGTGAACAATCAGAATGAGCGCCACTTGTGAGCTGTCTGAGGCTTGTATATGGTTTCAGCATAGCTATGGGCTGATGATTAAAATGGTAATGCCACACCAGTCTGTTTAAGAGAGCATAATTAGCCCTGGTCACAGGACGGCATCCCGTCCACCCAGTCGATCAGAGCAACATTAGCGTGTCTGCAAACTCACTCTGCCATTCTTTAACACTTGGTGGACAAAATGCAGCTGCTGATTTGTTAACATGCAGAAGCACATTAGAAGCTGCTTAATAGAAATCAGATATGCCTACAATACAATATAATACAAATTTGAGTATAAATCTAAAACACTAATCTTCTTTAGATTGTTACACTCACTTCAGTAATCACATTATAGTGGTCAGTGTGGTCACGTTTCAGGAAGGTAGGAGAACATCTGAGAACCTTGAGGAAATTCAGACAAACCCACAGACAACATGCTCATTAGGGTTCATTTATATATGTATATACAGTATTTCCAAGCAGCATTCAAGTTAAATCAGGTCTTTTGATTGTGCAGAATAACACTTCTGAGACTAAAAACTACCCTTATTTCTTTATATAAACCCCCGCTACACTAATGCCCTCATCCCAGTTTTTCACTAGTGCTTAGATACCATCAAGGTAGAAGGTTTCTCAGTACAGAGCCATAATAGGACTGCCTGCTTCATTTTCAAAATGCTGGTCTCCCAGAAGTTCCTTTAATGGGACTGGAACTGTGGAATGTGGAACTGGCTTAGAGCATGGCGAGAACTGTACTGAGGATGTGGAAATATCTCCCCTCCGAGTTCCTGTAATGTGCACATGGTGTTTGTGGACGATCATGTGTACGGTTCCCAACCAAACCGCCCCGGCCAAGATAGTCATTCACGGACGTACGGCCTTCTTTAAAACACTTGCATCATTCCAGGTTTTTTTTCTTGCAGCTAAGAGTCTCATCATTATATTTGAAGTCTTCAAATGTCAATCGATTTCACACCTTTATTCACAATAAATGTCATCACAAATCTCGGTTTGACTTGAACGCTCCTTGTATTTGTATTTTTTTTTAGTGAATCTGCTCATTAAGTCAAAAGATGTGGGTTGTAAAAAAAAATTATTATTATTTTTTTTTTTAATGGTTTGTCTTTCTTGTCTCCACAGATGACAGGTTTATTTTGAAGCAGATGCCCAGACTGGAAGTACAGTCCTTCTTGGATTTTGCCCCACACTACTTCACTTACATCACTGGTGCAGTCCAACAGAAGGTAGCTAAGATTCAGCTTAGTTTAGAATTAGTCTCACTCCCCTGTACGTACATGGCCTGTAAAATGTCTGTATCTTAAAAGCTGCGATCTGATTGGCTCCCTCCACCTCTAGCCTGTGAGGAGACCAGAGTTGGGTATAACACGTTACTGAGATCTAATTACTTTTCCTGATAACGCAGTAATGTAACGCATTACCTTTTAAATGCATGTAATTTGATTACAGTTACCAATGTCATTAACATTACGTTACTAGTGTTACAAATGTAGTGTTTAAAAATTAACCAAAATGCATTTAAAAATCTTGTTTTATGTAGCAGCATCAGTTAACGAGCACACGCTTTAATCAATAGTCGGAGACCTTTGTAGTTTGATGTTGTAATGGGTTCATTTTTCTTGCACGGGTGGCACCACAGACGCACGGACACGAGGCGAGATCTTACGGGAAAAGGGGTTATTTTATTTAGAAAAAATAAGAGGAAGGAGAGGGTTAAAGGACTAAGGAAGGGGAAAAATGGGAGGATTTTTAACGTGGAGATAGTCCGTTAGCATTAATTATCGTCAGCCTGGCGGCCTCGCCCCTTCGCACACCTGCAGAAGGAGGGGATGTCTACGTAGGGAGCCTACGGAGTGAGTGAGGAGCGACAACAGGTTGAGGCGCACGCCCATCACAGGCGCACACAGTGACCAATGTTTTCAAAGTAACTTGAAAGTAACGTAGTTAGTAATCTGATTAAATTTTACATGTAATAATCAGTAATGTAATCAAATTACAATTTTAAAGTAGAAATAGGTCATTTGTAGTAGATTACTTTTTTAACATTGTGTGAGACTAAACTATAAAGGGCAAATTACAGTCTGACATTCGGTATAAATTCATACCATAAGCTATAAGGTACTGTCTTTCTGCAGATTTCTTTAAAAAGATGTTTATGGACTACAATCAGTATGTCTCCCCTGTTTTCTCTTCCCGTTCTCAGCGACCTACTGCACTTGCGAAGATCCTGGGAGTTTATCGTATTGGCTACAAGAACTCGCAGAACAACACGGAGAAGAAGCTCGACCTGCTGGTGATGGAGAACCTCTTCTATGGACGCAAGATGGCGCAGGTGTGTGAGGCCGCACAGTTTAAACCAATTAGTTCCTCAGTGAAATCTAGTGTAGGACCATGTAGGGGCTTCTATATTCCACTGGCGAGTCCTGCATCTGCACAGGAATGGATTTGTTATTTTGTGTTTATCAGGTCATGTTTATGCATTATATTAAATACATATGTTATTATTGTTGAAGCATACTTTTAATCTCCTAGTCTTATCATGGTTGTCTTATCCTCCACCTAAATCTGCTGTCTCTCCCAGGTGTTTGACCTGAAGGGCTCTCTGAGGAACCGGAACGTGAAGACGGAGCAGGGGAAGGAGAGCTGCGAGGTGGTGCTACTGGACGAGAACCTGCTCAAGCTGGTGCACGACAATCCACTCTACATCCGCTCACACTGCAAGGCCAGCCTGCGTGCCGCCATCCACAGCGACGCCTACTTCCTGTCCAGCCACCTCATCATCGACTACTCGCTGCTAGTGGGCCGTGACGACGCCACCGACCAGCTCGTCGTGGGCATTATAGGTACGTCACCATATCGGTACGGTACTTGAGAACCAAAATGAGAACCTCATGACCCTACATAGCATGTCCTTTTCTGTTTCTAGATTACATCCGGACATTCACGTGGGATAAAAAGCTCGAGATGGTGGTCAAGTCTACAGGAATTCTCGGCGGGCAAGGTTAGAAATTGGACTGCTTATTACATATTTTGTTTATTATACAGTATAATAGATGTGCCTATGACTTAGTTCATATGGAATTTAATTGGACATTCAAAAGCGCGTTTTTAAAAAATGTACAGCGCCATCTGTTGAATTTTGGAAAGGAATAAAATTTTTACGTGTCACCCTGAACGTGTGCGGACTGAAGGTGTGAGATCTTTATTAAGTAGCTTTTAATTGCACACTCATAAGCACATATTAAAAAAACTTGAATTTTGAGATCTATTGAATTTTTTCTTTATGATATAAGGGCGTTTTCCTTTCCATTTTAAATTTCAAAGTAGCATCAAGGGCCGATTGCAATGAAACAAAGCCTCTGTTACCTCAAGCTCGACCAAATAAGACTGTGAAAAACCCATTAAAATGTGTTTAGTAGTTTTTACATGATGCACGCACAGACAGACAGACAAACATTCCAAAAACCATCTTGCATCCCCCCAAATAATTTTTTTTGCAAATAATGTAGAGACATGCCAACTTTACAGTTTTATTAAATAGATATTATATAGACTATGCTTAAAGACAAAATGTATACAATGCAAAAGCAAATTTGTTTTCAAAGTGCCAAATGGACAGTATTAGTAATATTTTAACCCCATCCAGGATGTACACCGCCCCCTCATGGCAGGGATAGATTACATCATAAACATTTCCAAGCAGTGTAGATGGATTGATTATTTATTTATTTATGGGTGTTTTCAAGCAGGACTTGCTTGTTATCTTTGATGGAAATCTCTATGTGTCGTGTTTAATCTTCTTCGAACATATTGAATGAACAATGAACGACCCTGCAGGATACAGTCCTAGTTTTTATGGACCTGTGTCTCATTATCAGACAGCTTTTTAGTTTTCTATAAATAAATTCATCATCTATTAGTGAGTGAGTCACTGGTGAGTTTATCACCATGGATGATTCAGAAATCCTGGTTCTTCAAGATTGTAAAAAAAATATTTTGTGTATAATGATCATTACAAGTATATTATTTATAAATATATCACTGTCAATATTTTCAATAATATTACTTAATCCGTCCATACATATAATAGTTTCACTTGCAGAACAACAGCTCATATACATGATCATATAAAACCCCTCTTCTATATACTGGTGGTTCCTGCATGTTTGTTTGACGTGTCGTGTGGTTTGCTCTTGCTGCTCCGCAGGTAAAATGCCTACAGTTGTTTCTCCGGAGCTGTACCGTACCCGCTTCTGTGAAGCCATGGACAAGTACTTCCTCATGGTCCCGGACCACTGGACCGGACTGGGTGTGAACTGCTGAGTGCTGAAACTGTACTGGATGCCACAGTAGACAATCCACACTACCTGGAAACCTTTTGTAGGAAATGAAGCCCTGCTTGGGCGGAGAGCACACTGAGAACTAGAGAGAGTAGTTCACCTTTTAAGCCGAATGCACACGACATCATGCCGCACAGCGCACGTTTGAGTTTACTAGAAATGTTAAGATCACTGGGATTAAAAAAAAAAAAAGCCCTTCAGGACTGTCGCACTGAAATAAACAACAAGCTAGATACCTGTAATCCTGTTTATGTATTTATATATATATATTGATTATCTAAACTATGGATAATATAAAGCTTTCGTAAATGTACAGAGGTTATGTAATTAAAGATTATTAACAATGTTTGCGTCTTTATTGTAACAATTTTTCTATATTTAAACTTTAAATCAAAGCACGGCGATGATCGACCAGTTACTATTCAGTAAGTATTTATTTTAAGGAATCAGAAATGCATTGTACATAAAAAAATGTATGTAATTGTTCTATTTCAAGGGAGATTAAATGAATAGTAAGGACAACATGAAGGTATATAATATCTAAGGAGTGTTCAAGTCAAACCTACAAGAATAATCCCCTGCTACACTAATGCACTTATCCCAGCATTTCACTAGTACATGGATACCATCAAGATAGAAAGTTTTTTATCAGTACGCCAGAGCCGTGATCAGACTGATTCACGTCTGTAATGCCGGCCTCCCAGGAACTCCTTTTAATGGCCCAAACTTGTGGAAATGTTTGTACAAGTGGTGTTTGTGAATGATTGTGTATCCAGATCTCACACAGACAGATGTGACAAGTTAACCACCTCGTCACTGTAATGTGCTTGAAGTCTAAATTTGAATTGGTTTTACATCTTAATTCATGAGAAATGATGCTGTGCAGTTATTATTTAAGTGTTTTGATAGTACAGCAGTGCTCAGCATCATCACTGCTGTACCTGATACGGTGACCTAGAGGAGGGCGGGGGAAATTATCTATAACACTAGATGAAGTAGTCAGTAATTGTATCCAGTATTTTGCATAAATATTCACCCCCCACTTAAAACATTTTATTTATTTATTTTTTTTGGTATGCAGTCATGACACATTGCATACAATTATACAATTATATAGGTCAACTCCCTCAGGTTTTAAAGAGGACAGATTGGTTTGAGCTGGTAAGCGGAAAAGCATCTCACTCAACATCAATCTTTGAAGCGGATGGACTACAACAGCAGAAAACCACATCAGGTTCCTGTTTGTCAGCCAAGAACAGGAATCTGAAGCGATCATGGGCACAGACACTTCGAAATTGGACATTTGAAGGTTAGAGGAAGAAAAAAATGTTTTCCAGTGTTCAGCTGTCCATATTTGGAGTGTCTGTGCCCATGATAGCTTCAGATTGTTCTTATTGCCTGACCAGATTGGAACCTGATGGTCGTTCTCCTCTCCTTCCTCATCAACTGGCTGTTACAGCCTGCAGAGCTGCTGCTTATAGAATGCTTTTTGTTTTTTCGCACCATTCTGTGTAAATTCCTGGAGACTTTGTTTTTCTATGTTCAGATTCTGAAACACTTACACCAGCCCATCTGGGTCCAACAACCATGTCCTGATAAAAGTTATAGAGATGACATTTTTTCTGCCCATTCTGATGTTTAATGTAAATGTGAACTGATGCTCATGACCTACGTACTGTATATCTTCGTGATATTATGCATTTTGTTAATGCCGCACGACTGGGTGATTGGATAAGTGCATTAATGAATATGGCACAACTTTTTTAAGAGGAGGACGTTCAGCAAACATGAAAAATAAGTAGGGCAGAAGTCAGAGGAGCATCCAAGTGGAACTGCACACAGGTGGACTTCATTCATGTGTGATGGCAACTGGATGCACCAGAATGTATTTAGGGGTTTCACACTCACTGGAGTGAATACTTATGCATTCACAGCTTTTTTTTTTTTTTTTTTAATATATATTTGTAATAATTTAACTCCCACACTTATATAAATCATAATACCAGTGAAGTCCATTTCACATTTAGGTTAGGTTTAAGGTGGTATCAGGGGGTGAATACTTATGCAAGTGCACCTGTATGTTAGGTAGACCTGATAAAATGTTAACTGTGTATGGCTGTAAGTGCACACAACACTCCCTGTGTTAAAGCCTCCATAAACTACTCTGGTGCATGTTGGGAGACAGTGAAAGAAACAAAAAAAGAAAAAGACGAGACACATGAAACGTTTTATAAGGATACAATTTATAGAAAAGATGATCAGCTGACCAACAGCATTTCATACTGCATGTCGAACATGTGGCACACATTAGGATTGTCTTGATTGGCAAAGCTTAGTCTTAGTCAGGCATAATACTGATAGATTTCACGTCTGTGCATCATTCAGCTCGCTACTTATCCAAACCATATGAAGAGAAACGGTTAGGCCTGTGCTTCTGTTAGACTGCTGTGTGTAATTCTTGTGTACTGATTCGCTTAGTCGAAATACAGAATGTGCTAGAAATGTAGCCAACATTGTCAGATGTATTGCACGCACGCACACACACACACACACACCTCAATATAGTGAAAACACAGGAGTACAGTAAGAATCAACCACCAAAAAAATGCATCAAATCCCCTTTTCACATTTTCAAAAACAAAACAAGGCACTGGACAAGTTTAAGAAACTGGCACATTGTGGACAAAAATGATTAGGATGAACCTCGATCATACTTAATATTTTGGTCGATTTCAAATTTTCTAATTATCGAATGGATTTTCTTGCCAAATTGTAATAAATCAGTGAAGGCCAAAAACATAGCACCATCTGATCCAATTCAAGCAACCGGTTCAGATTCAATAAACTCTGAGACGGAGCAAATGTAACAGTTGCACGCGTTTGTTCATAGCTGGTAACCGAGCGGATCTGGAGAAACGAACATTTACATAGAACGAAATATGAAGCAGAAAACTAAAAAGAGTGGGATGGTCATTCATCGTCCTTTGCTCAACTCCTAACCACCCGTCTTCCTCCAGATATGGAAGTGCAGGCAAATTTTAGTACCGTTTAATTAATAGACATTCCTTATTAGACTCGAGTGTGTGTGTGGCAGCTGTGGAGCTCACTTGGCCCTGTGGAGTTATTTTCTGTTTAATACTGTCAGTGTAAATGATTATGAACACTCCCCGAGCGTTTAGTTTACATATAGACCTTCATAAGCATTCGATATCCTCGTTATATAGACTATTCAGAACCGTTCGGTCGGCGCATCTAACAAGTCTAATATCAATTCATTCACACGCAATCATTTCACTCTAGGTGTACTTGCACCAATGTACTTGCATGTTTCTTGTCCAACTTCTTGTCCAAAAAAATACATTCAGTACTGTACAAAAGTCTTGACAAGCCTTAAGTTAGATGGTTTTTAAGACTGAATGTTTCCTCTTCTTTCCTCTGAAGCTGCTCTCAAGGACTGAGAGCCAAAAAAGTCCTTCAGGAAGCCTGGAGAACTCAAGACAACAAGCTACATATAAAGGAAAGTAGAGAGAGGGTCAAGACTTTTGCACAGTACTGTGTGTAATCCCAATCGGTTTACGGCAGTAGTCTAGTAGAAATCCCTTGTTTGCCTTGAAACAATGTCCTTGGTCCTTAAACGAATGAAAATGACAGGAAGTGAGGACATGTTAGTAACAACGGTTTAGTAACAACATATGAAACTGGACATTGTGCTTCTCTGGCGTTTGTGCTTGCAAACAGCGAGCAAAAAGCTGTCACCCACACTGTATACAGCGTACCTTAAACGTGGTTCTGCTGAGTCAATATTTGGCAAATTTATCCATCAACTAAAATGTAAAAAAAAAAAAAAAAAAAAAAACATCTACATCATCTATTTTATGGATCAGGTAGGTACATGAATTATCGAATGGCTTTAAAAAGACTGTGTAATCAGATTTACACAGGAATGTACCGATGTTCTCGTGAAGGCTGGTTTATGCTTCTCAAGCGGATGAGTTTTACGATATTAATGTAGCGATGGTGTTCGACATCAACGAGAGCTGCGCGCATCTAAGGATAAAGTTCATCCCATCCGGTCTCATCATCCTCACCCTTCATGCTCATGCGGCGACGTGAAGCATAGACCAGCCTTCATTAATCACAATTCCCTCCACCCATGATGATGGAGGATATTCGTCGTACATCTTCTGGGAGGTCCGCTAGTTTAAGTGCTGTGAGAACTCTAGAAGTAAAAAGGAAGAAGCGCTCCAGAAAGGGCAGAGGTCAAAAGGTCTCCGAGTCCGAGTCGTTCTCGGTGTTTGTGCCCTCGCTGGACGGGCCGGAAGGATCCCTGGGGCTGCGTGGAGCTTGAGGGCGCTTGGCATGGCAGGGAAGAGACCTCAACAGGGCGCCTGGAGAGGGAGCGTCGGAGCTGCAAGGGGAGCAAAAAGGCATCATGGTAGCCAGAATGAGAGCCAGGCAGTCAGCAACCTCCTTGCTAGGAGCGCAAGCCAGAGCAGGAGTGAGACCTGAAGAAGGAAAAGAGACGGACGGACAGCCGGAAAAAGGAGGACAGAGAGGGGGGGGGGGGACAGGGAGGCCATGGGACGTAATACGATGGCGGGGAAGTGGGTGGGAGAGAGCGGCATCCCATTAAATCATAGCCAGGTGGACAGAGTGGAGAAGAGGGGACAGACAGGTGGTCAAAGAATTGCAAAAGTGCACACACTGGGCTTTCTGAAAAAGCTTTAAACCACAGATAGAAAGCACTCACTCTAAACAGACACACACACACTGCAGAATGACATTCATTCTAACTAAGCAGGCAGCATGCACTATGGAGTCAGGTTCAGAGACGCACCGTTCTCATCCATATGCTGCACGTTGGCACCGCGAGACAGCAGCTCCTGCACTGTCTGCTTCAGCCCACTGCGAGCTGCCAGGTGGAGGGGTCTGCAAGACAGACAGCACGCAGTTACACAACAAACCAGAATGTACGGCAATGTGTAGACTTCCCTTTCGTTAGCTAAACACACTCACGTCTGGAGCGCGGCGTTGGTGGCGTTGACCAGGGCAGCGTCAGGAAGCTTCTCCAAAATGAACAAAGCACATTCTTCTTTTCCCTGTAAAAGAGACGACAGGAAGCAGGACGATGAGCTTCGGCACGGAGAGGAATTTAAATGAATTAGGAACAGCCTTTCCAAATAAAGAATTCTACTCAAATTTGCTTACATTTGCTTAAAAAACTCAAAAGGGAACCAAATCGGTGAGGAAAGTCTCGATTTCAACACAACTCAATTTTTTCATTCTCAAATTTTGCAACCTGTTAAAGAACCCTCTCAAAGTGAACACTCACACTGCTGCAAGCGAGGTGCAGCGCCGTGTCGCCTTTCTGGTCGGTCAAAGCGAGGTCTGCGTTCGCACTGGTGAGAAGAGCCTCTGTTCAAAACACACAGCATTTGAAATGTCAGAACGGCCGCGCGGGATAAGTCTAAGAGATGTTAAAAGAGGAACCTGCACCATACCTACAGCTCCGATTGCCCCCCTCTCTGCCGCCATCATGAGCGCACTGCGCCCTGATTGGTCCACGGCATCCAAAGGAGCATCATGGGCCAGGAGCAGCTGAACACAGTCGACGTGGCCAGCGAACGCAGCTGCATGGAGAGGAGTCCTGAACGGTAGCGGATCAGACTCATGAGACTGGATTTAAAATAACCATAAAAATAAAAACACGTACACAAAGACATAAATGCTGTGCACACACACACACACACACACACACACACACCTGTCTTTGGAGTCCTTGCAGTTTACTATCTCTGAGCCCAATGCATCCAGGAGAAGTGTTGCACAGGGCTCCTGGTCATTGATCCTACACACACACACACACACACACACAAAATTATTACTATTATAGTTATTTGTACACATTTTTTTTCTAGACAACTAGCAAAATTGTCTAGCAATAGAATAAGCTAACTTCTAAGATCAAAGGAAAAAGGCTTAATGATGTTTATGTTTCCAATAATGTTCTAATAAATGTCTTTTCTTTCAATTTTATAATAAGACACTTTAGATGTTAGCTGTACTTGCAATATTTCTACATGCAAAGACAGATTTTTATTTCTTCTTTTATTTTATTGCAAACACATGGAACAGGAAGAGAAGAGAACTGAAGACGTACACAGCACAGTGCAGAGGGGTGAAGGGGTTCCCATCAAAGCATCGACAACCTTTCTGCTCCAACAGCACCTCCACACAGCCCTCTTGACCTGGCGAACACACACACACACACACACACACACACGTTAGATTTAACTTCCCTGAATGCATAGTCAGTTCATAATCTGAGAAACAACAAACTGTGTCTCAAAGGATATTTTTACTGAAACAGACAGAAGCCCACTGCATTATAAACTGTGTATGTGACTATAAAGCAAACAAGATTCTACCGTGCAACTTGGGAGACCGAAATATTTATTTATTTTTTATTTATGAGGGACATTCAAGTCAAACCAGGACTTTTGATTATGGTGAATAACAGAACAGTTATGAGAGTGAAAACTATCTTTATTTCTCTATATAATCCCTGCTACACTAATGCACTTATCCCAGCGTTTCACTAGAGCTTGAATACCACAAAGATTCTTTTTTTTTTTTACTGGGGATAACATTTCCACAGTTATACACAGTTTTTAATACAATGAATACTTTTTTTTTTTTCTAAATAGACAAGCAACTATGTTACACAAAAGAACATACTAGGGTGCATTTATTGTTATAAAATTTAATTGTATTAAAAAATAATTTAAAAAATAAAAAAAATTTAACTATAACACAAAATATGGGTGTTTTGGAGAGATATGCTTCTTCCATTTTTCCCATATTGCTTCAAATTTATCTTCCTGTAGCCTCATGGAGAGAATTTTAGACCAAAAAATATTCCCCCTTTGGGTAGGATCAGAACAAGTGATAGTGATTCGCATTACGAGAACCGCAATTTCACCATGAAGATTTAACATTTTCTCAGAAACTGAAACGCTGGCCTCCCAGGAACTCCTTTAAATGACACAAACATGTGGAAATGGCTTTTTTTTCTTTTTGTAAGTTTCTTTTATATGAACCTAGACAGACCGGGAGTGCTGATCATGTGACATCCGTATACATGATGCCGAGGACTGACCATTGTAGCAGGCCCAGTGTAGAGGAGTGTATCCATGGCGATCTCTCAGAGGAGGGATGGAGGACTCTGCACAGGACACAGTCAGCAGCTCGCTGAGGCAGGACGCGTGTCCCCGTGCTGCAGCTATGTGGAGTGCTGAGTGTCCCCTGCTGTCGCCCACCAACACCGACGCCTCCTGCTCTAAAAGACACTGCACAGACTCCTCCTGACCACACAGCAACTGTGAGCGGTGACACAGAGGCCCAAGAGAGACAAATGGAGAGAAAGGGAGAGAGTGATGAGCACGACTGATTACTATTCACAGACCTGAGAAAGAGTGAAAGCACGTGGTCATGGAAGGGTTGCGTATTTATACTGTAGGACCAGTGCGGTAATTCAGAGTCGGTGAACTCACTCCTAGGTGAAGTGCAGTCAGTCCCTGATGATCCGCTGCGTCTACACTGGCCTCCCGCTCTAACAGCAGAGACACAGCGTCCACATGACCCCCGAGCACTGCCAGCATCAGAGGGGTCCTAACACACACACACACACACACACACACACATATATACATATTATATATATATATACACATACACACACAGTATATAGGGCTATTATCCTCTATACTGTACTGAGCTAGCAGGCCAGGGCTCAGCTCTACATTATTCCATCAGAATATATTAATCCTCATTTGAATTACTAATTTTATTTTGCACATCACATGCAAGTGCAAAATAAAAGCATGTGTTTGTCATCATCCCTCAATTCCATGCTGTAGCTCACATGCAACAAGCACACATGATAATGAGTCACTTACTGTCCCTGAGTATCAGCTGCATCCACCAGATCTGCGCTGTCTGAATCTTCCAGCAGGAGGCGCACACACGATGTATGGCCGTTCATCACTGAGAGATACAGAATCAGATCCATTAGGGAACTGAATTACATTCTGTGTTTAAGGCTACGTTCACATTACCAGCCTGAAGTGACACTAATCTGATTTTTTATTTATTTATTTATTACCCTTATGTGATGCACAAATCTGATGTTTTTACGTCAGCCACTTTAGTCTGTTGTTCTAGATCGTACGCATATCTAATATAAAAAATATTTTTGTACAAAATTTTAGACAAAAAATTATACAAAAATTATAATTAAGTTATACAAAATAAAAAAATATATATAATAAAGTATTTAATTAAATTTAAATTATTATTTTAAAAAATAAAATGATAAAAAAATATAATTAATAAAAAATATAATAATAATTAAAAAATTATTAAAAATGTAAATTAAATTATAATTATTTAATTATAATTATAATAAATATATAATTACATTATACAAAAATAAAAAAAAATAAAAAAATTGTACAAAATAAATTTTTCTACAAAATACAAAATCCCAAACATGTTTTTCACTAAAATCGCATCCACTGTTTTACATGAATGAGCTGTCGTACAAATGTGTGTTTTAACCCATTATAACATGAGAAAGATGCATCGTTTCAGAGGACAGACACGTCTATATTTGAGACAAATAATAGTCACTTATGTAAAAGTTATTATGATTGAAAAAAAAATCTGAATTGAATTGAGTGAACATACCCATATTAGACACATCATTAACTAGCAGTCCCTTTCCACCCCTTCACACAGAGCACGGTGCAGTACCTGCAAGATGGATGGGCGTGCGTCCACGGGCCGTGTCTTTGCAGCGTGCTGAAGCTCCGTGGTTCAGCAACGTCAGAGCACAGTCCGTGTGACCCCTGAGGGCAGCGAAGGAGAGAGCGGTGCGGCCCACTTCATCACCCTGATCCACATCACAGTGGCCCTGCAGCAGCACCTCCAGAGCCTGGGCATGGCCATGGTACGCCTGCAATGTACGAACACACACACACTGACTACAGTCACACACGATCATTGCAATAGTTTGAACAGAATTCGAACGAACTGCATAAGGTGCTGTCATGGGGATGCAATGATCACAATCACAAGGATCCACCATCACTGCTTCCTCAGGCTACATCGGGAATTCAGTTACTTCATCCAGGAGTCAATCACAAAAAGACCGAGGTGAAGGTTGAGCTGTGACGATGACAGCATGGTAGCAAGACTCACGGCTAGATGGAGTGGACTCCATGTGCTGCAGTTCTTGTCCTCGTCTTGATTTCTCTCCTCTCGTTCCAAAAGCTTCAACAACAACAAAACATGTTCAGTCTTTAACAGTGTTCAGTTTTCAGTTGTATAGACACTCTGTAGGTTTAACATCACATTCAACACACAATCCATCGAAACATGCAGGCTTTATTGTATATACATTGCAATATGACCCATCCATTCGTGTGTGTGTTTGTGTGTGTGTTTCAAGTTTCAAGTCTTATTGTCATATACAGATAACAATGAGGCATCATTACCGTAATGAAATTCTTAGACCCGTGTTCCCCAACTTTACATTGTGTGTGTGTGTGTGTGAGTCTCTCACCAGCTCCAGACAGCGTCGATGGCCGTAGGCAGCAGCGTAGTGGACAGCGTTGTAACCCTGTGTGTCCTTCAGTGAGGCAGTCGCACCACTCTTCAATAAGAATTCGAGGCATCTACACACACATACAGTATATACACACACACACCAGCTCAGATGTCTACACACACAGCATGTGTCAATGCTGAACAAGAGACATGAGGAGGCAAAAACAGCACCACAAAGGCCCCTGGAATAATTATACTATTATTATGTCTGTCTCAGGGGTCCATATTGTACTCAGTTTATAACAAACCAGTCAAAGTGCACTTACAGAGCTGCCTCCTTCTCTTTCTCTGCTTGGACTCCAGGACTCTCCGGCTCCAGGGACACACGTCGCCTTTAGAGAAACACACACACACCCAAAACACATTCAGTATTTCACTCTTCTGAGTTCAACCTTCAAAAGCCTGGATCGATTCAGTGAGTGAAGCAATAAACACATGGCTCCATACGGCATCATATCTCACCGTCAAACCCTCACTGGTACTGACTGACTGACTCTGACGTCACAGCAGCGTCTCGGAATTGTCTATCAGGGACTTAATAATATCCCAGCGTTGCCATGGTGACTTCAACAGGGTGGTAATTCTAGAACGATCCTCAGTAAGGCTCCACAATAAAAACATAATTGTGGCAGATAACTACATCTACATTTCTTTGTGGTCATCAAACTCTTATATTAAGTAAATACAGTTAAACCTTGGACTGCGAGCATAATTCGTTCTCGAAGCATGCTTGTAATCCAAAACACTCATATATCAAAGCTAATTTCCCCATAAGAAAAAACGGAAAACTGGGATGATCCACAACGCAAAAATGTTTATATAAATGTGATAAATACAAAATATAAAGAAAAATAAAACAAATGAACCTGCACTTTACCTTTGAAAAAAATCATAGCTGGTGTGAGGGAGACAAGAGAGAGGAGAGAGAAGGAGGAGGAGGACGCATACACACAGACAGACACACAGTACACACACACAGTACACACACACACACATACATCTTTCCAAAGTGTTAGAGCAAATTGTTTCTTGTCAACTGAAACATGTTTTAGATGAAAATGGCATATTTGAAGTTTTTCAGTCAGGTTTTAAAACACTTCATAGTACAGAATCTGCTCTATTAAGAGTCATTAATGACATCCTGCTGGCATGCGATTCCAGTAACCATGTTGTTCTTGTCTTGCTTGACTTAACAGCTGCTTTTGACACAGTGGATCACAATATTTTAATATCCCGCTTAAGTGATCTAGCGGGTATTGGTGGCACGGCATTAAGTTGGTTTAAATCTTATTTGACAAATAGATCTTTTTCTGTTAGTTTTTC
>JAQMYJ010000036.1:10224953-10242314 GCA_030014305.1 Clarias laeviceps | reverse complement strand
CACATATACACACACATATACACACACATATACACACACATATACACACACATATACACACACATATACACACACACTATTTCTTTTTGTGTAATTTTAACGAGGAACCCATCTAATAACCCTTTTTTGCCTACTTTTGATTTCACACACGATGTTGACTATACACGTGACGTACACGCACTGAGGTTGCGCCCACACAATCCAAGGATTGACTGTACTAGTTTTGCTAAATGTATGCGAACTAGTGCCTTTTTGTTTTGAGACCCCAGCATGGAAAGAAAACATGGCAGAGTTTAGAACTGTACCTCCTGTCCAGGTCAGAGGCAGCAGCGTAGTGCAGGGCAGAGCGCTCCCACTGGTCAGTGACATTAATACAGGTACCACAGGACACCAGAGTCTCCAAGCACTGAAAATGCCGACTTGCGGCTGCATAGTGGAGGGGAGTCCTATAATAAAGCACAAAAAAATAATAATAATAAATGCTGTTTTTCAGACAAAACAAATATTGTTTTATACACCCTGATCAGCCATAACATTAACACCACTGCCCGAATAACATAGTACAATAACATGAATCGAATAACACAGATTGATGCATCTTTTCATTTTATTATACATTATAAATGGTGACGGGTTCATGATTTGGGGACCAAAGCCTAGGCCATCCCGCCTGATCCCATAGAAAATGTACTACAAATTGATGAAAAAAGTCAACGCTGGCCAACCTAGAAAGGCAGAACAACACCCAGTGCATCACAGCCTGCTGCATGTAACCCTCAACAGGCAAAGGGCTGTCCCCATAAATCTGGGGACAGATTCAGCTGTACTATCCCTCCCTGAGATATTCGATCAGACTGTGAATTGTAATCATATATTTAAATCTGATAAATTGAACAGAGACTTAAACACTGACCTGCCATGTTCGTCTTTGCGGTTGTGATCTGCTCCGCTGGTGAGCAACAGCTTCACACACTCAACATTGCTGAAAGAGAAAAAGAATTAAATGAGGGGGAAAAATAAATAATTACACTGGCCCGGGCCAAAAAATAAGACCGTATTTTGCCTTTTGGAATAGGCTTATGCAAAGTCACAACATTTATTTCAGTCTAGAATTGCATTAATTTCTCTCCATGATCTTGTATTGATGATGAGGGAGTCAGAGTGCTGTGTAAAGTCTTCTCCAGCATATCCCAAATACTATCAATGGGGTCTGGACTCTGTGGTGACCAATCCATGTGAAAATGTCACATACACCCTGAACCACTCTGTCACAATTTGGAATCTTGCACAAAAAAAAAAAATCTATTGATGGCAAACACCTAGTTATTCAGTTTATTCATTTTTTGAGCACATAACATTGACCTAGACCCGGACGACATAAGCAACCCCAATGATCCACAGTCCATTCAATATATTTTAAATACGTCCAAAAGAGAAAGGGGGATCTAAGGATATTCAAGCCTTAGCCTTAGATCCGTTTCACTGGAGCATGGAGCCATCACACTACACGGGCACAGACTTGGACATCTTAGGCCTATAGCGAACTTTTTCCATTTCCAGTAATGCACTCAGTAATTGTAAAACTATAAATTTCATGTATATGGCAGGAGTAATCTCTACATGCATCATAAAAACTTTTTAAACTATTAAAGCGCAGACCGATTTACATAATAAAGAGCATATGCAGCGAATTAAACTGCCGTGCTTAGATTAGACACTCAGACAGGCAGAAGGTCACTGCCACTTTCTTTCAGACTCAAGACACTCACCCTCCAGCAGCTGCTGCGTGAAGACATGTCCTGCCCAGGCTGTCCGGGGTGTCGATCTGGAAGCCTGCACACAGGACCGAGTCATTACTGAGGGTGCAGATTATGCTATACCTCCGTCCTGAGCGAAGGATGGAGGCATGACGTGGAAAGGCACAGAAGAAAGGAAGCCCCCAACAAAACACGCAGACAGCCAGAGTGGCAGACCCAGAAGAGGAGGAGGAGGAGAAACACAGGGATAAGAGGGAGATAACAAGAAAGAGTGGGAGAAAGAGAAGAAAAGTATTAGAGCAGGATGAACTCGGACTCAGTGAAGGGAAAGACAGTTTCAAGAGGACAAATGCACAGATGAATGCCAGAAACATGAACACAGCAGATAAAGACACCCACATCATTAATACATCAACATCAACAAATGAAGCATTTAGGACTTTCTTCTCAGATTTTAAAGTCTATAAATACCAGCATCGAACACAAAGACACACAGAGCTCAAAAACAAGACAGGAAATGATCATACTGTAAGACTTCTGCTCTGTTTACTGCACAAGCACATAAGAAACATCATGTGAAAAATCGAAACCACACATTTGCTTATTGTGGGAATCACAAGCCTGGAGAGGCCTCTGGGTTCTACTGATCGTCTGCTCTGGATCAACATGCCTTCGTGAAGGAGTAAATACCTGTGAGAACTGCTGGTTTCATTTATGCCATCTGCATAGTGACATTGTGCTTTCAATGGGTCAGAAAATATTTTTTAAAAAAGAACTTCAGGGCTTTTAATATGGCACAGTTTGTAATTCTTCATCTGCTTCCGGGCAGAACTGCAAACACAGTACAGACACAGATTTGCCTACACCACTACTAATCCTACATCCTCTGTTGAAACTACACATGCCTTATGGCACTGCTTCCCAACCACAGTCCTGCCCATTTGAATGTTTTTTTAACACACCTTACTCACTCATTCATTCTCTACATCGCTGTACAGGGTAGTGGCAAGCGTTGATCTTATCCAAGGTAACAAAGAAGAGTACACCAATTAGCCTAATCTGCATGTCTTTGGACTGTGTGAGGAAACCAGAGTACTCGAAGGAAACCCACCAACCATGGGGGGGGTAATGCAAACTCCACACATAAAGACCCAAGACGGGATTCAAACACTCAACTCTGGATTACTGATTTAACTAATTATCCTATTAATAGCCTTTTCTAAATGTAATGCATGATCAGGGTTAGGAACATGTTTCTTTATCGGTCGCCGTTTAGGGAAAGAAAATGTCAAATCACAAAACAAAGGAGCTCTGAGTGGTGCATTGGTGAAGTGCTCGCCCGATCATATGGAGATCGCGAGTTCGATTCCCGGGTGATGCTGTAACGTCTCGCAGCCGGAGGTCTAGAGAGAGCTGATTGGCCGAGCTCTCTCAGAAGGGAGGCATGAGAGGTATTTAGTGCTCCCACATTAATCACAGCTCTACAGCCAATCAGGGGCGTCTGTGAGCTCACGCGAGCGGAAGGAGCGGACAGCGCTGTCCTCCGAGTGTGTTACGCCGCCTCGAATGGTGCGCGAGTGAGCAGTTCGAAAAAAGGCGGTCGTCTGACGTCACGTGGTTCGGAGGAAACACGTGATCGTCTTCGGCCCTCCCGACTGAGTGGGAGCCCCCTAGTGACGGGGAGGAATTGGACTAAATTAGGGACAAAATCTGAGAAAAATCCCCACCCAAAAAATTAAATTCACAAAACATAGAAAACCAAATCTATGGCATTGTACTATTGTAAATCGGTGTATTTCGTGTCAGATCTCCAAAGCAAGAGGTACCTGAGGAGAGAAGTTTCCGGCAGCAGTCAGAATGAGCGTTTAGAGCTGCCAGGTGCAAGGGAAACATCCCATGAATTCCTCTCCTAGAGAGAAAGACAAAGAGAGAGACTTCATATGCGTTATCTCATGTAAACAGTGCAGTAATGTTCGATTATAAAGGCACACATATAAACACACCTGGTGCAGTCGGCCCCGCTAGTGATTAAGGTGTTGATGAGGAGTTCGTGCCCATAACGAGCAGCAATGTGTAATGGAGTGTTGCCATCCTTATCCACGCAGTCTATCTCTCCACCTGTTATTACACAACAACACATGTTCTGGACTTCTGTGCATGCTAATACTTCGATTATGATCTTTCAGCCGACTGATAAACAACTCATAAAGCTCTCACCGTTCTGAATGAGAGTCTGGGAGCGAGTGAAGCGCCCGTGCACTGCGGTCATATGCAGAGGACTCTTCCCATCCCGGCTCTGAACGAAAATAATTCCAACGTCTCAGAAAAGAGTATAGGAAGGTTAAGTGAGATGTGCGAGAGATAGAAATGAGCGCGAAGGTCACCTGCACATTGACGTCAGCTCCGTTGTTGACCAGAAACTCGAGGCAGAGAGCACCGTGCGTGGACGCGGCGGCAAAGTGGAGAGGGGTGAAGCCTTTGTTGTTGGGCTGACTTACATTGGCACCATGATCAATCAGCTCGCTCACCACGGCATCCTGCCCGTTAAAGCAGGCCACATGCAGAGCCGTGTTTCCAAACGCGTTGGCTTCATCTATCTGTTAGTGTTGAGGATGATTAGGTTATTACAATTATCCGAGCAGGCATAAATAGTTTCTTATCCCACAGTGCTGCTGAATTCCTTCATAACAAGATCCTCTGTAACAGTTACTACAGAAACAGTAATGTATCAGTACAAACGCATTGGATTCTTATACGCTTGTTCTAGTACATTATAGGTTCTGTAGTATCAGCTCGTTCACAGGGACTTGCATCATGAATAATAAAAAAAAAAAAAAAAAACACACACAAATTGTTATTTCACAAAGAAATGTACACTCATTGTCTACTTTAACAGGAGCACCTGGACACTTGGGCATCCAGTTCTATCCAGATCCCATTAAAGGACACACTGTGATGGCCCGTTCATGTGTGAAAATGCTTTATCGTGCTCCCAGAAGCACTCTTTCACAATTTGAGTCCTGCAATACATCTGTGTCATCATGGAAGAAAACCCAATTGATGTAATAACCTGATCATTCGGTACGTTCAGGTCATCAGTTGACTTCATTTTATTACCACATAACGTTGCGGAGCCCAGACCTGAGCAACTGAAGCAACCGCAGATCATAACCCTGCCTTCAGAGGCTTGTACAGTGGGCACTATGACTGATGGGTTAATCAATTCATGTGCTTTCCTTCTTGCCGTGATGCACCCATCGCTCTGGAATAGGGTCAATCTGACCTCATCAGAACACATGACCCTTTTTTCATTGCTCCATAGTGCAATCTTTATGCTCCCTAAAAAAGTGAAGTCTTTTGTTTTCTGATTAGTCTCACGATCAAGTTATGTTTCTTACGGCCACACAAGTGGTTAGTCCCAACCAACTTCACCTAGCGTTTAAGTGATCTCCATTCATGATTTTTTTTTTCTGACCACATTTGTTCCATAAAGTTTGGAGTTCAGCATTATCCTTCCAGGTTTTGATAATGTGCTGCAGGGTTCCAGTCAATTAAAATCCCCAATAATTTGACCCTTCTGAAATTGCTGGAACTCTTAATGAGTAGGTACACAGATATTCCAATTAAAGTGGACACTCACTCACTCATCTTCTATACCGCGTAATCCTGTATTCAGGGTCATGGGCAGCCTGGAGCCAATCCCAGGAGACTTCGGGCACAAGGCAGGGTATATGCTGAACAGGGTGCCAATCCATCGCAGGGCACACACACGTACACACTCTCACACACTCATTCATTCATTTCACTATGGCCAATTTGGGAATGCCAGTTAACCTAACCTACAGAGCCGAATGCCAGTTAACCTAACCTACATGTCTTTGGACTGTGCGAGGAAACCGGAGTACCAGAAGGAAACTCACCAAGCACTGGGAGAACATGCAAACTCCATGCACACGGAGAATCGAACCCGGACCCTGGAGGTGCAAGGCGATAGTGCTAACCACTACACCACCATGCCGCCTTTAAAGTGGACAATAAGAGTTTAATTGTTCATATGTTGTTCTTTAGGGACATTTTTTGTTCAAAGTTGTATGACATGCAGTATGAGATTTTTTCCCTTTGGAGAAGACAGAGGAGGCATTTGCATCATCTCAGGTGTAACCTTGGACAGTCTGACAGCCTTACAGTTACAAATGCACTGCCTTCTTAAGATCAGAAGTGTATTTTTTATTTTAGTGAGTATTAATTCTGATTATTCCGGAGAGGTGGTACCAAAGTGTACTAAGTATAAGGCTGCAAAAGAAAGTGCGACTGAGAACAATACAGGGCAGTAACATTTTCATTTTGCAACTGACTGTACTGGTGCTCTAAATTATATTGCACTTGTAAGGGTTTTGACTCATCCTTAAGTATTGTTGTCTTATTGCAGGATACACCCACATTTCTACCATTTATGAATTCTATTTTAAACCATAAGACGGGCACTTTTTTTCCATTGAACCACCAAAGTAAACATCTGTTCACAGCTTGACTGCATCTCTCAGTGCGTGGAAAATAAATATATATATATCCATTATTGCTCAAATCAAATCAAGAATAATTTAAATGATGTGTTAAGGAGAGGTCACCGCAATTAAAATGTTCTACATTGTATAAAAAAAGTGGATGTAATTTGTGTGGAATTACCTCCACAGACAGGCTGAGCAGGTGTTTAACCACGGCAATCTGTCCATTGGAGGCAGCAGCATGAAGAGGTGTGTATCCTCTCTTGTCCTTACAGCTGACTTCCGCCCCCTGCTCAACCAGCAGGCACACAACATCCAAGTGACCTGCAGAGGGCAGAATGGAGCAAACCCCCCTCAAATGACGCCTTAAACTAAACAAAAAAAAGTGTTCCTTTCTATTGTTTTTTTAATATTCCATGCCACCAGATTGGATCTTCAGGATGAACTGTAAAATGCATCACTTTCTTAAATCTGTATATAAAATGTGCGAGGGCTCATTCGGCCTTCCCGTCTCACCCATGTATGCCGCCCAGTGAAGAGCACGGCTGTCCTTCTTGTCGAAGGCATTAATATTGGCCCCCTTCGACAGCAGCAGATTGATCATCTAAGCAGCAAGAGGACAGAAAAAAAAAAGAAATTCAGAAATGGAAAGATGGCAAAGAAAAAAAAATAATAATAAAATGACTGTGCCAGTTTCAGTGGGTTACAGGCTGTGAGTCAGTCGTGCGTCAGTTGGTGTGTCTCCCTTTATATAACATCCTTTTAAATACCATTCAGAATGACAGCTCCACCAAAACCAATGCCTAAAGCCAGTTTGGGAAGTGAATATGAAAGTGAATCTGTGGGAGGATACGACCGGAACATGTAAAACGATTTGAAGGCAGTTCTGTGCGTCTCAACCCACGCTTGTCTTAATGAGGTGCTTGGTATGGACAAATTAGACTAAAATGTACTGGTGATGTCCATTCGCTGGATTGATGAATGTGCACTAATTTAAAAAATAAAAATAAAAAAATTTATCTTTCACCAAGCTAGTACACATAAGGGGTGTCTATTATACCTGGGTGTGTCCGTTGAGGGCGGCGTGGTGCAAGGCAGTTCGCCCGCCACGGTCCGACACGTTCACGCTGCTCAACAGTGGGATGATGAGCTCGGCGCAACGCAGGGCCTTATTGGCGGCTGCCACGTGAAGAGGAGTCTGCCAGTTCTTGTCACGTGCGTTCACGTCAGCCGAGTGACGGATGAGCACCCGTACCGCCTCCTAAACACAAAGGAAGTGGTTGTGAAGAAGGAACTGTGCAGAACGTAGCCTTAGACGCTCACATTGACCTCTCGCACCTAAAGTCAATCATACATTCATGTTGAATGTTGGATATTAAAGGAAAACTCAATAGCCGTAATAATCAAAGAAGGTGTGTAAGGTAATTTTGATTAATCTCGTGGCACGATATATAGTTTTGGATCTTGCCTTGCATATTACAAGTCATGTGGCAAGTTATGAAATAGAAACAGGAAGGAAGTGTTGTTGCTTTAAACAGTGTTAAAAAACTATCCTTTTACAGGCTGCTGTAAGGTTCCTATTGAATTTTTTTTACATCCAGTGTCAGTTGACATGGCGATTTTTGTTTTTTTACACAATATTATCACATACTGGTCACGATACATGAAAAAGATGATGAACATGAGGCTGGATTCATTGCAGTATAAAAAAGCAAAACCATTTTTTTTTTTAAAGGTCCTTTAAAACCATTAAACAGATAAAATGAGATTTTATTATGGAACAAGTACAGATTAAAAAGTGATTAATATCATGGCATGTGTACAGAGCCTGTACCGTACTGTCTACATTTTAAGGTTAACTGGATTTCACAGTCCTTATTTGTGTTTTTCACGTAATCATATATGTTGCTTATGTTGCTAGGGTGCACAGTGAACCTTGCTATCCGAGAGTGTGATCTTGAGACAGTTCCTGTTGTCCCAGTTTCAGCCTGATACCTCCAGTGCAGTCACAGTGAACAGTAAACAAGATAAGCTCTTACTGCACGGCTGCATTACACTACCCTACCGAGCTTGCACTGTCTGTCCTGTTTAAGCGCCTTACTGACACCTGCACCTTGACATTCTCCACCTTTCTGATTCTATTTTGTGGTTTAACAGCACATTTGCATGGCCTGGGGCAAAACCCACCTCACTCCGTGTCGCCACGGCCCTGTGAAGAGGAGTGAGCCACATGTTGTCTTTGGCATTGACCCGGGCTCCTGGAGAAGGGAATGAGAGGCGAGATCAATTAGACATAGAGGAAAGTGTGCTAAGGTTTCAGATCAACACCTTTACTTTGGACAATATTATCTACAAGGCGTGTTCAAGTCAAACCGGGACTTTTGATTGTGAAGAATAACAGAACACAGTTACCAAATTTAAAAACTACCTTTATTTCTTTATATAATCCCCTATTACACTAATTTGTACTATGAAGGTACTAAGTTCTCACTACACCACAACTGCTTGCTTGCAAATATGTATGGCCTAAAGCGATCAAAGGCTCATCACTGCACTTTGCATGAATTCGCCTGTAAATATCAATGCGTTTTCCCCTTACATTCACAAGAAATTTCATCACAAGTCCCAGTTTGACTTGAACGCGGTGTAAAAATACTAGAGAATTGTGACGACCTTGTCATTTTTAAGAAAGTCTTCGTATATGAGTTTAGAATGAGAGTAATTAAGTAGAGATGAAGTGAGAAGTGGACTCTACCAGAGAGGATGAGGAACTCGATGATCTCTCCATCACCAAGGAATGATGCTGCATGGAGGGGAGTACGCTTCTCTGTGTCCTGAAAAGAAGACGAGACGAATTTAATTGAATTGACACAATTGAAACAGCCTTAATTGAATGGATCAGCTGTTCTCTAAATCTTAGTCCAGTGTTTTAAAGTGCATTTCCTATTACAAAAGACTTTTTGTATTAAAATACTAATACAAATACTAAAACAGTATTTTTCAAACCGAATTCTAATTTTATATGTCATACACTAATACCACACTCAGTGTAATGTGTCATGAAACGATTACTTTGTATGTGGCATAAACATAGAATTAACATACATTAGATTTTACAGATTAACAAAACCATTGGCAAACTGTTTGGAAAATATTCTCCAAAACCAGACAGATATGAATGGAGTTTCCCATTTTAGTGCTGATTAAAGTGACTAGACATATTTGAAATCATTCTGATTGTCATGTGATACAATCGGTATAAGTGTTTTCCTAGTCATTCCAGCGTGGATGAAACACATGCTCACAACATCACTAGGGAGTCCTGATCTTACAAACCACCATAATCATAAAGTAATATTAATTATTGTACTTTTATATTATACGACGGGAATTCAAGGTAACCTGGGACTTTCGATTGTGCAGAATTACAGAACGCAGTCATGAGAGTAAAAACTACCTTTGTTTCCCAATGTAATTTCACTATAGCTTAGATATCATCATGGTATGAAGGTTTCAAATTATTCCAGTAAAATGATCGGACTGCCTGCTACGCGTCTAAAACGAGGGCCTCAGACCTCCGAGTGGCACAGTGGTAAAGTGCTCGTCCTATCATCTGGAGATCGCGAGTTCGATTCCCGGGTGATGCTGTAACCTATCGCAGCCGGAGGCCTAGAGAGAGCTGATTGGCCGAGCTCTCTCAGAGGGGAGGGATGAGAGGTACTTAGTACTCTCACCTTAATCTACAGCCAATCAGGGGCGTCTGTGAGCTCACGCAAGCGGAAGAAGTGGATGTCCTGGGAGTGGAAGTGCCCTAGTGTCACGGAGGGATTGGATACGACTAAATTAGGGAGAAAATCAGGGGGGAAATAAATAAATAAATAAGTAAATAATAAAACGCTGGCCTCCCAGGAATTCCTTTAATTGCCCAAACATGTGGAAATCACTTGAAGTCAGGTCAGGACTGTACAAGGGAAGTGGCAGTTCCAAAAGAGAGCTGTGTCTCTTCCGCAAGCTGGCAATGAGTTATTAACCCACTAGTTATATATCGTTAATATCGTTATTAGAACTTTATAGTTATCCGTAATCTGTTTAACTAGTAACTTAAATTAAAGTATGGTCATAAGTTTGGTCAAAAATTCTAATGATGCGACAGCTGTCTGTACCAATAGCCAAGTAAGCAATACTGTCCAGTGTCAATGGTCGTAGAGATGGCATACATTCTCTCACCCATCACAGCAACACCAGCAAAAAAAACAAAAAAAAAAACAAAGTCATGCAGGAAGGCTTCACCGAAAATATTAAACCATTTCTAACTAACATTTTTTCTTGGGCTGTTTCCCTTTCTCGGTAGCCACAGAGGATCGTTTGATCTGCAAGTCATTGCCACAGGTTTTACACCAGATGCCCTTCCTGAAACAACACACCCATTTCTCTTGGCTGGGGCCTGGCACTGAGAATGCCCTCCCTCTCAGTGGCTGCGGCATGTGCATAGGGTTAAAGGTCTTGCCCAAGGCCCCTTTAAGATAATAACACTAATGTCTAAGTAAAACACCTGGGATAAGTGGCAGTGACATCTCTTAGCATTTAAATGCCAATCTCTATTTTCGTTTCTGTTCATACATCATGCCACATTTCTCAGAAACGCTAAAGAAAAGGAAATCAGTTTCAATCTCCAGTGATGAGGGCTGTAACAGAGCAAAGTCTCTCAAGCAGAACAGGGCAGAACAATGAAGTCAGTCGAGTCATAATGAAGGCAGCTACATGGAAGGCAGACTAAATATTGCGTAGAATCCGTGCGTGTCTCTCTCTGGCTCACGTGCTGTGTGGTATACAGATTTCAGTTTAGCTCCATGATTGTACAGTCGAAAGACAAAGAAAGTGAATGTGGGTCAGGAAACATCAGGCGGGGAAGAGCTGCATACCAGTGCGTTGATGTCCTCCGATTTGTAGATGAGCATGCGGATCTCCTCCGGGTCTCCATTAAAGATGGCTTGGACAAGAGCCGGCTGCGGACAAAAACAAAATTTAATGTAATAAAATAAGTGTTTCAGTGAGAATGAAGGTATTCACTGTTAGGCATTAAATTAGCACTAAGCCACAATTTTCACAATTTATTTTTATTATTATTATTATTAGGAAATGAGGAAGAGGAAAGAATCCGTGTATCTTTAGATGCACTTATAAAAGCACAAAGAACTGCTGACGTAAATAACAGACATTTGTTGTGCGAGTCTGGCAGCACACGCCCGCATGAGGGTGATAATCATCATCCTGTGAAGCCGTATCCCAAGACCCCGTGCATTATGGGAACCGATATCTTTACTGAAAGGCGAAAATACTCCGCACCACATGACGGTACATCATCTTTCCATCACCTGCAAGCTGGAAGTAAAACCTGAAAAGCTAAAAGCAGGACTTCTCTTAGACTTCTCCAAAATCTCACCATTGAAAACACAAGGAAGCACGCTCTCTTTATCGTGCACAATCGTACAGGAGAGATTCCTTAATTTTAAAAAGATAATAATAAAAAAAGAGGGAGAAATTTAAACAGAACTGGTCAGTTGCAGTAACAGTGAAATAAACCTGCTTGTACGTTCACTTCCTGTCTGTGTCTTTTAGTTGCCGCCACCCCCAGAAAGAAAGCAACACTTCCTGTTGCGTGCTGTCACCTTCTCAGAAAAGATCGAGGGGAAGCTCGGAACACATTTTCAGTTCCGCTAGGAGGTTAGAGCGCTCGTCGTTGTACAAACACACACAAATACCAACAGGCACGCTGCCAATTACTGCTTTGGAAATTGCGGTAATGTGGCCTCGTACTGGAGAGGGAAGAAAGTGGCAAATAGGGCCGTCTCACTCTGCGTTTCTCTCAAAATTATTAAGATCTTTCTTTCTTTTTGCTTCCACTCTCTCTCACGCACAGCTCCGTCAAGTGACGCGGTCTCTCAGTGGGGCGGATATTCTCAACATCTCTCTCTCGCTTCAGTTGCCTTCTTACAAATTGACTTTATGGAGAACAGCATGACAGGACAGCGTTCAGTCTGTTCACAACTGCAACACCATGTCAGTGACGATGCCTCCTTGAAATGTGCTAGATTTTAGACTTTGCTGGTAAATAATTCTACACATCACCCTTAACTGTATAATCGATAAAACTCAAGTATCAGCCTTGGTGCATCTGCTAACACATGCTGCAACATCCGTAACGAAACCAGGTTTTAATGTGAACAGAATGCAGAGAATTTTATTTATTGATCTCTGCACTTAAAAAAGTAGTGCACGTGTGTGATCACTTCTGTTTCAGATCTGTCTGATGTTTTTTCTCTTAGACTGAGAAAATTGATGAAGCTATTCTTGGGTAACGTTGGACAAAACACCTCAGCAACATACTGAATATTACGATTAAATTCTTAAGATTATTTTGGGATATTAAACTATTAATTGTTAAATGCAACATTTTGTAATCAAAAGTATTTATCTAGGTTAACAGCTAAATAGCTGGATAAATGATCTCATTAAGAGGATGTTTGCCAATATTTAATAATCACTCAAAAGTATAAAAAAAATATATATTATATTATATTATCCATAATAAATTGTAGCCATTCACGATTAAATAGTTGCACAGGTCCACATGGCGATTTATTATGCAGCACTACTTAATATCCTCCACATAAACATTCCGAAACAATCAACATTAGAGTTTTCAATTATATCAGTTGTCATTAACTGGAGGAAATAAATAAATCAATAAAATACTTAATAGTTCGCTCACTCACTCATCGTCTATAGAGAGCCTGTCCCAGGAGACTTAAGGCACGAGGCTGGGTACATCCTGGACAAGGTGCCAATCCATCGCAGGGCACTCACACACTACAAGCAACTTGGGAACACCAGTTGTCTTTGTAAATGCAGGTCTTTGGACTGTGGGAGGAAACCGGAGAAACTCGAAGAAAACCCACCAAGCACAGGGAGAACATGCAAACTCCACACACACAGAGGTGGGAATCGAACACATACCCTGCAGGCGCAAGGCGAAGGTGCTAACCACTAACCACTAACCACCGTGCCGCCACTCAATAGTTCATCGTTACATTCAAGTGCAATTTAAAGCATGATGATTCATTTTCATGCACTTTCATTCACTGTTTTCGAAAGGAAGGACAGTACATGTACATTCTTTCTGCAAATAATGACAAAAAAAAATTTATTTGATTATCTTGCTAAAACAAATAGGCTAATTGTAGTAAAACAAACTATGTGCATATGTAACTAAGAACCGAAGTTATTATTTGACCTGGGTTGTATCAAAGCAGGATGTTTTTGAGCAGTGCACAGGGAGATTTTGGCTGTGATCTGGCAACCCTGGCCTACATAAACTGTGCAGGTGAGAAAGTGCTGGAGCGAGCATAAAATACAAATAATTACTGAGAGTAAGAGAGAGTTTGAGTGAGCGAAAAGATCATTTGTGATCGCGCGGTGGTGATAAAATTGAATTTCGCTCACTATAATGGTCAAAATACTCTGTGATTTATGCGAGGGTCATACTATTGGGGGGTGATTCATACGGACCACGGACCAACTACGATCCGTTACACCATTGCTAAATACTTATTTGATGTTGGGTTTCATTAGAAGATTTTAATTAAATAACTGAGTGTCTACTGTGACTCTGAGTGTCTAATGTAAATTATCGTTGGGTTCAGTGCAAATAAATCCCTCGTACCCTTTTACACTTAAAAGACTTGAAATTTGAGTCATCGTTTTTATTAGCATCTAAAATCGAAAACTGTTTTTGCATTAAAAAAGAGAAAATACTTTGTCCAAAAAGACTGTAGTAATACACGGTAGCATCGGATGACAGAAGTGCTTGAGCAGAGACTCGTCTGAGTCTGAAGATCACGTTGTTCTCCGCTCGCCATGGAAGCATCCAGCTGTTTGTGCTGAAGCGTGACGGCGTTGTTGTGTGATGAGGCTCTGGAGAACAGGAGCAAGGGTCTGGACATGCACCATAACAATCGAGGACATACCCCATGTCCCTCCCAGTGCTCCTTCTAGGCAAAGTCAGCACTCCAAACACTGAAGCCTTTGTTGACATACACTACACCCTCTCAAGCCTTCGACACAAGAGCCAATGAGTTCTCTTTACCACATGGGGGAGGGGATCAAAGGGGGAGTTTCTTCGCTTTTGGCAACTAGCGCACTGCAGACCCTTCCTCTGTACATATGTCTTTTACCCAATAATCTGAGCACAGCTGGAGAGAGAGAGAGTGAGAGTGTGCGAGAGAGAGAAAGGAATATGAACCACAACTGCTAATACCCCAACAAACTGAAAAAGACATGCCTTATATGACTATGTTATTTCCTTTACTGTTTGTATCTGTCGTCCATGGAGCAAAAGCAGAGGACAGGGCTGGCTGTGCACGGAAGAAATGTCTTTTATATAAGTGAAATTTTTTTAAATATACTTCACCAAAATGACATGTTAAATCTTTTTGTTCTGACACATAACAGAAGCTCGAACGCTCGCCTCTCTCTCTCTCTCTCTCTCTCTCTCTCAGCAAGGAATCAAACCCACAGAGAGCACAAGAAGGGGGACGCGCAAAAAGATGCATCAACTTCCTGTCTCTTTTCTGTACACACAGTCAGTTGGAAAATTTGTTTAAATTTGAGTCTAACTACCGCCTTTAGTAGTCACAATCAACCGCTCAAGTCACTCAAGAAAAAGTTTATACTCCTTTGGCCAAAAACAGCTCTGGATTAAGCCGTCAATCCAAACGTCATATGAAATGAATTAGTTCGAATTTGACTAGTCCGACTGGATCGAAGGCGGGTCTAAAAATCCAGAGCTTTGTTGAATGTTTCAGCAGCTACAAAGCCACTTGAACTTTCCACGTCCTACAAGTGCTGCTTAATAATCAGAGAAACTATGAGCAGTAATCCGAACCACCCGGTCTTTATCTCACCATCTTTATTAACAATTCTTAACACAACTTAAAGGGGGGGAGGGGGGATTCCCTAATATTTTGCACCCCAGCTCGACACCAGATTGTCAATCACACTACATGCAAGTTGGGAACACCAATTAGCCTAGCCACATGTCTTTTGCCCTGAAGTACCCGGAGGAAAACTACCAAGCATGGGGAGAACATGCAAACTCCATGCATGCAGCCTCCGTGGAGGGAATCAAACCCAGACCCTGGAGGTGCAAGGCCACAGTGCTAACCAATAACCCAATGTGCCACCTCAAATGCATTACTACAGTATTACTGATAATCAGCCAAACTTTCACCTGCACCATTGTCTTGTGAGACAGACCTCTACATTTTACAAGAGTTTCCCATTTGCTCATCAATTACTGCTTTAAACAAAACTCCCTTTTAAAGATGTGATGCATGTGAATTCCTTTTTTTAATCCAGTGACAAAAAATACAATGTTTTTTTTATGTGGTCCAATCACATTGCAACAGTCATGATTTTGAAGCTTCTAGCTAAAAACATGAACAATAAGAATAATAACAATAATATATATATATATATATATATATATATATTTTCATATTTGGCTTTTTTTAGGGCACATTTTCTGTTTTTCTTGTTATCAAACTGTGAATGTTAATTGTATAACTACACTCAGCAAACACTTTACTAAGGAAACCTGTACACCTAAACATTTATACAAATATCTAATCAATCAATTATTCATGTGTGCAATGCATTAGTGCAATGCATTAAATCATGCAGATATGAGCCAACAGCTTCAGGTAGTTTTTAGTGATTTTGGCCCTGGCATGCATGATAGTCATGGCATGACTGTAGATCCCCTGGATTTTTTTTTTTTTTTTTTTACAAGCGTCTCCAGACTTTACTCAGAATGGTACAATAAAGAAAAAACATCAGCGGGTCTGAGGACTGAAACGTCCCATTGATGAGAGAGATCAACAGAGATTGATCAGAGTAGTTTAAGCTGACAAAAATGGCGATGGTGATTCAGATAACCATTGTGTGGTTATTATGATGAGCAGAAAAGCATCTCAGAAGGCACACCATGTCTAATGTTGAGGTGGATGAGCTACAACTGCAGAAGGCCAAGTCAGGTTCCACTTCTGTCACACGCAAACAGAAAGCTAAGGCTGCATTGGGCACAGGCTCAAAAACATGTAGCCTGGTCTGATGAATCTTGCTTTCTACTGAAGTGCACAGATGGTACAGTAGGGCACCGAGGAGTTGGCACCATCAGCACCTAACATTCCATGCTCAAACTGGTTTCATGAACATGAAAATGAGTTCAGTGTTCTTCAGTGACTTCCCCAAACATCAGATCTAAATCCAGTTGAACACCTTTGGAATGGGGTAGAACAGGAAATTTATAGTCTCCGTACACCTGAAACATCTGCAGAGATTGTCTGATGCAATCATGTTAACATCTGGTTTGAGGAAAAAAAAAAAAAATCTTGTGGAATCCGTGGCATAAGGTCTGAGGCTGTTAGCAAAGCACGGTGAGGCCCGACCCAGTATTAGTACAGTGTTCCTTAGTACAATACAATACAGCAATGCAGTAAACTGAGATAGCTCATTGTGCCGTCTGAGTCAGTGACTACTCTAGATCGCTTTATTTATTAGGGTGAGGCTTCCAGCTCCTCTAAGTGACCACACCCACTAGGCAACTGTCATTTTACCATGTCCCTGACAAGAAAATTATTTCAATTATTAATCATCACTGCATTTTCAGACATGCAGAAACTTTAATTTAGGTTTTAGCTTCACCCATTGTGCAGGTCACGCCTTTTATCACTGAAGAGCTTGTTTCCTGATACATATGACAGATTAGGTGTCATTATGACATGCATGCCTATTTTCATTATAAAAGCCTATTCACATTTAGGAAGCGAGTGTGAGTCATGCTGTATAAAAGCCTATTCACATATAGAAACACATGAAATTATAAAGTATTTTAAAAACTAATTTCCTCAAAAACAACAAAAAGATATACATTCTGAACCAATCCTCTTTTGCAATGCTCAATCCTATTCCTAGAAGGATATTAGAGCAATTTTCCAGTATGTTCATTATAGTTGGATTAATGTTCAATTTAATACTAA
>JAQMYJ010000036.1:10207653-10224886 GCA_030014305.1 Clarias laeviceps | reverse complement strand
TAAAAAAAAGTCTTCACATTGAAATAAAAACATTAATTTGAGCATCATCTAAAGCTTAGATTGTTGGTTTTATCTGGCATGCAAATTTACACACATTTAAATAGACGAAGCCTAATTTGCAAGATGTAAATTTTCTTTTAACTCAAGTTCTTGCAGTTGACGTGCAATAATGGTGTGATTGTAGACAAGGAAAGTGAGTCATGCTGTATAACCATACGCTCTTAACACTATCATCAGCAGGACAGACAGCTTAACACAGCGCACTGTTGCCTTTTGGGTAACTCATGCTTGCTCAGCCAAAAAATGTGCATTAACAGGGAAAAAGTTTAGCACATTCACAGATTATTAGTGGAAAATATTTACACTGAACATAAAAAACCCACTAAACCACATATAATGCGACATACAGACATGGTAGAATTAAACAGACACTAGTATTTCTATGCTAAAATGTATGCATCACAATTTGATGCTTTAATCATGACTAATATTTGTTTCCCTCTTTTCAGATTGCAATAGCCCCCATCTTAAAGCACACCTAGAAGTGAAAATCGCAAAGAATTTCACTCGGGTGGACCGTCCCAAAGACAAATAGCTAGGAATCTTTAAATACACCTTTTCCACAATTACAATATTGCTCGGTTTAAAGAACAGGGTAAAACATTAACGGTGTCACAACCTGCTCGACCTGAGCCTTGGGTGTGAAAGCTGGGTGTTCGAAAAAATCTGATGATAAGAACTCTCTCATTCTATGCCTCTGCATGTTCTTGCTCTTAAAGCTGATCAAAGCAAAGGGAAAAAAATAAATAAAAAAGTATTATATCATACTTTTTATATAAAGTATATAATGTATTAATAGTTAAATTAATGCTTGATCGCAAATGAATAATTTTGGTGCATACATTTTATCATAAAACTAGATGTCTAGTTATTTCTTGCATTTCTGTGCTGGCTATATATATACACTGTATATATTCACAGAGATAAAAGGTATTCTCAAGGGCACATCCTCTATGCATTAATTAGGATGTATTTTACACCGGGTTACATATTTTAGGTTACTCTTATGTACATCTTAAATTATTCTTAAAAGTAGAAATATAGATTAAAAAGGTACAAATTATGTAGTATCCATGTTACATAGAGTTACCTAGCAGACATACATCTTAAAGGTTTAGTAACTTTGTATCTGAGATTGTACAGTGTAACTCTATATAATATATATATATAGAGAGAAATAACGCCTTATAACCGTATGTCCTGCTCATGACGCGTAATAACCTAGACAAGTACATCTGCATGTTAAACAAGAAGAAGCATTGTTCAGACCCAAATCCTGTTACATTCACCCTCCCATCTTTGTGTAAGTGTTCAGAGATTGTAGAGACAGACCTGATCAGCGAGTTTCAGCACTGCCATAGCGCGGTCACCTAAAGCGACTCATCCGATCTGCTGCAGATGAACAGTGATGGTGGTGGTGATGATCAAAGCCGCTCCGCTTCCTGTAGGCGGACAGATTCAGATCGCAGGTCGGGGCCCGGGACTCGATGGCGGCCCTGGCCGGCTGATGGGTCGCTCCGTCCGGCCAGAGAGCGGAGCAGGACCCGGGATCCAGGGAGAGGGGATGCGGGGATGCACAGGCTGCTGGAAACGCTGAAAACTATCCGTATTTGCAGCACAGCTCAGATTCGTGTGTGTATCCGCTACGCATCTTCCTGTATATGATACATATTCGGATGCTTTCAGAAAACAGGAAGTCAACGATTTCTCTCTCTCTGTCTCTCTCCTCCCCCTCTGCTCTTCTCCTCCGCTCAGCTAAACATACGGATTTTTTTTCCACCGAAACTCCAACAAGCCCCGCCCCCTTTCGTCAAATTGGCCAATAATCGATTCTCTGTTGCAGCTGTCCAGCCAATCAAAGACAAGGAGCTCAGGCTTGAGGGGGTGGGTGTTTAAAAGCCATTAAACGGATCTGTAAAGATGTGAGGAAACGCTGACTGTAAATGTTACTTAAAGGGGAAAACAATGAGTAACGTAAAAACAGATTTTATTTTTTTAATGAATAAATAAAAATGCTGATTGTGTCAATGTTACACTTAGTCGAGATGTTTAGATTCACAAGGGCTCTTCTCAGTGCTTGGCCTTCATATTCCAGTTGACACTGAGGTGCAACCTGGTGTGAGAGTCACATCAACTTTTCTTTCTCAGCAGTTCACTTATATTTTGTCAGCCGAAAAAAAAAAACAGGAGGGCAAAGATTATTAAATCATTCACTCACTCATCTATATCACTTTATCCCATATACAGAGCCGTGGGGGCCTGGAGTCAATCCCAGGAGACTTGGGGCACGAGGTGGGGTACACCCTGGACGGGGTGCCAATCCATCACAGGGCACACATATACACACTCATTCACAAACAACGGGTAATTTGGGAACGCCAGTTAACACCACTATAGCAAAGTTTACAGTGCCTTGCATACCTGTATATATTCATCACATTTTGTATTTTTGAAACCTGGATGTGAAATTGACTTAATTGGGATTATACTACACAGTACGTTATGAAAAGTGCATAAATATTGAAAGTTAGGATTTAATTCAGCAGCATGGTGACTTGGTGAATAGCACTGTCGCCTCGCATCTCCGGGTATGGGTTCAATTCTTGCCTCAGGTCTGTGAACATGAAGTTTGCATGTTCTCCCCATGCTTGGTCCAAAAACATGCAGATTAGGCTAACTGGCAATTCCAAATTGCCTGCAGTGTGTGAATGAGCATGTGAGTGTGTATGTGTCCTGCAATGGGTTGGCACTCTGTCCAGGGTGTATCCCATCTCATTCCCCAAGTCTCCAGGGATAGACCAACTGGTTAAGAGTAATTCAAAGTTAAGATCCATAGTTCGAATGGGAGTTGTTGTTCACGGACTTACATAGCATGGACATTACACATATATTGTCTTGTCTGATGAGACCAAAATGAACATGTTGGCCTTGGCAGAAAGTTGTATATTCAACAAAAACATCACTCTGGGAAAAGCATTCTCCATACTTATGGTATAATAATATGGATAGTTAAGGAATTAGGAATGGACTGGGGAGCATGTGTTTTATATTACACAACAATTTAAAATAACTTACAAATTACCTACATGTCTAGAACATTTTCCTACATGCTTGATAGGATGGAGCATCACAGGGTGGAAAAAGACATCAACGGTTATTAAAATTAGTCATTGTGGTAGAATAATGTTTGACATTGAACATAATTTTATACAACTGTATCTTGCATATGTAAGCACTGACAATAAATGTCTTAATTTTACAAATCAGGGTGAGATCTTAAAGCTCAATTGGTAAATGTTCATGATAAAACATCAGATAAAAGAAAAAAAACTAAATGTGATCTTAAATTATTAAAGTAACATTAGATTATATTGAGTTATATACAGTGTATATATATATATATATATATATATATATATATATATATATATATACACATACACACACACACACACACACACCCTCTAATAGGTATATAAACTATTGTTGCAAACTTACATTGAAACTTGCATAAGGTGTACATTTAAAATCATTCTGTTAAAGATTGTAATTTAGCACCATATTACCTCTAGGTAAGAAAAAAAAAAATTGTTAAAAGCATTAAAGCCTGTGGCTTTACTCATCAACAACACGTGTGAAACTACAAATGCTTTGTGTACATAAACATTTTCCCAGGCAAAGTAAGCCAATATCAAAATATTGAGCTGTTTGCAAGTTTTACAACACTAAAGAAAAAAAAGTATTAATTTATTAATAGTTGAACTTAACTTTAAGAATGCAACACATATTGGTGCATATGTTTCACCATGAACCTACTGGTGTCTACTTCTTGGACCTCCAGGGGTCCACAATAGGTGAAGCGATGGCTTCTGTGAACAGTACGAGAAGCTGCCTAAACCTAGTCGACACAGGAAGTAGAATGCTTTAGTTCCAAACTCAAACCACTGAAAACTATAAAGTAAAATTGGAAATTTTCAAAGCTAATTAATTTTTCCATATGTAGACCTACAGTGTAAACCCTTATTCAATTACAATGTAAACTCACAACAAAGGTAGCCTTTTCATACACAAATGTTTATTTAGCCATAACAAGCAATATCCAGTAAGAACAGATGACTGCACAGAAATTATTACACATAAGATGGTTGTCAAGACTTTCCTACTAAGGGCTTAATTTTTCCTGGCAAATCTGCCGCTACATTTCACTGCAATTGGTTATGATTTTAGTTAAAAAAAAAAAAAAATCCAAATACGCAGTTTCATTTTACCCTTCTTTTTAAATGGTCTGTACTTTAATTTAAAATGGATTTGCTAACCCCAAGCATGTGGTACATGAAGCTGCAAACCAACATAACTAAAAGTAAACGGACCACGGACTATAAACCATGTCTGTAAGAATAAAAGGAAAAAAGGAAGAGTGCACAAGTTTAAACGTATTCACAGATAGTACTCCAGCTCATAGCGGACGTATGGGTTCTTCTCATCGTTGTAGACGAGGGGATAATGTGCAATCAGAGCATCCTGGGAGCCAATGTAGATGGAATTATAAATCTTCCAGTACACGTCACGAACTTTCCGTGCGGGATGAAACAAACCCTGAAAGAAGAAGATAAAGAATAAATAAATACGAACTGACCGACAGACTTGAAGCCGATTAAAAGAAATCTTAATCCTTAATGGTCACTTACCTGCAGGCAATATTGTAACATCCGGCATGGTCCGATAGCCACTCTAAGTCCCTCAAGCGCTCCCATTACAGCTTGGATAACGTGCGGCGATGTTTCAAAAACATTAGGCCAAACATAGTTGAGCAAGTGGTTGAGAGAGTCCTCACAACCGAACCCATAAACACCCAGAGACATATGCTGCACCACAGCACTGGCTGTCTGCCGATGCACAAGATCTCTGTGAAAGAAAATATTCAAGGGGTTATACCAATTATTATTATAAATAAATTTTATATATGCACACACACACAATAGTATAAATATAAACGATTCCTAATTTCTGAGCTCACCTGTCCATCAGCGCATCCTCCAATAATGGAGTGACAGCATAAATGTAGTCCTTGCCCATTTCACCGATATATTCGAATAAGAAGGAGAGAGATTTAAGCACACCATTCTGAACATTTAGTTCAGGTACACGATACTCGTTCATCAGTGCTGGGAGAACGGTGAAGGGTGAGCATGTCTCTGCCACGATGGCTATCGCAACTGTTGTACAAACTCTGTTTTGACGCTCCTGCACTTTCAAGTTGTTAAGCAGTGTGGCAAGGACATCATGAGGTCTAGACAAATCAAGAGGAAAATAGTTAATGCTTTTTGTTACATAACCACATGAACCGAAATTGAATTGAAGCAATACAGAACGGTCGTTACCCGATTGCCTTGGCAATGTAGCCGAAAGTGTTGACTGTGGCTCGTCGGATTGCCTTCTTGTGAGCTTTCAGCAGCTCCAGCAGCTCAAAACAGATTCGCATCCACTCTCTGGCAGACACATACTCTGCACCTCTACAAAGGAGAAGCAAAGAAATTCAATACATTGAATATCATTTAAGATCACATTGCCTATGCCAAATATAACATTTGTAATAATCTGATCAATATGGCCACTTCCATGTTATATTTATCTAGGGCTGAAACGATTCCTCGAGTAACGCAAGTAATTCGATTACAAAAAATGATCGAGGCGAAATCTTCTGTCTCAAAGCTTCTTTTAATTAATTTTAAAAGCTTGTGTTATGTTTTTGGCGTGACACAGCGTGCTTCCAGATGCAAGCCGCCAGTAAACACCGACGAAGAAGAAGCGCTTACTTCACCCACAAAGCGGAAGGAGACACAAACAGTTAGCTGTGTATTGATTTGATGGAGCGTTCTGTTGCGAGCAGCAAAAAGGAAGGGAGCGATAAAATTATCAGCAAGCCAAGAGAAGTCCTGAAGGTTAAGTTGCACAACTTGGTGTTTTTGTATAATTACTTATTTTAATGTTTGTCTTAGTTTTTTTTGATATTTAAAGTCATTTGAAATACCTTTTTTTTTTGTTTTTGCATCTGAGAAAAGGCTTTAAAATAAGAATGTATGGCACTGTAATGCACTTAATTCATTAAGCTATTCCTTGTATTGTGAACAATGAATGTTTATTTTTGATAAAAAGTGCTGTATGCATTTAAAAAATAAAAGTAGATTTTTCTAAAAAGAAAAGCAATTAACCTTTGCTTCTCATATATTTTACACTGCTGTTTAATTAAACAAAAGTACTATTTATCCAATTACTCAATTAAATTTTTGGAAGAATACTCGATTACTAAAATATTTGATAGCTACAGCCCTACATTTATCTACCCAGTGCAAGACATAAATGCTTTATCCTCTAAACGCACAATTTTATGTAACTGGCTATAAAAAGCCAGAATGAAACACTAGATTATATTGTAATCCTGAGACAGAATGTTTACTGATTCTAACCCAACAATTAATACTACACATCTAAAAAAAATTTTAGGGAGTGACACCCTGTCTTATAAGCACATGGAATAAGACTTAATACTGACCTGTCAGCAATTCTGCCCACGAGATCAATGCAGTTTTCTTGCACCTTTTCATGTCTGTTTTTCAGGATGGGTGTCAATCGAGGAAGCAAATCCTTAATTGGCGGAGTCATCTTGTGCATACCTAAGGGGGAACGGGTTAAATAAATATAGTATGAGGTTCATTCGCATTGTGGAACAGGTTATCTACTCTGCCTTATAACAGCAACATAGACTGTAGTAGTTGTATATTTGAGGACGAAGCAGTTAGAAATTGTGTTTCATTTTTGCTTTAATAACCTGGCATTGGTATGCCAGCAACCAATTAAAGCAGGAATTATAAATATATTTGCAGGTGAAGCAGGATTCATACAATTTACATATGTATTTTCATCAGCAAATTGCTGCTAATTGGCAAACATGACATGTACATGAATTCAAAACCACAGGACATTAGATATATGACATACCAATGACGTTAACAATAGCTTTAAGGGCGCCAAGGATGCTTCCAAGCACTTCAGGGTATTCTTCTCCCAGGTACTCGTACAGCACTACACCCAAATGACCCATCAGTTTCTCCTGTTAAGAGCAAAGTATAACAAGAGAAAATTCTTTACATCATCATGACCTTGTTCAGGATATAATGATTTGAGACAACTAATTATTTCTGCCTCACCTCTTGACAGGTCTTCATAACCACAGCTGTGCGAGAAATGAGGTCAGCAGCCTGCTGGCGGACTTTAGCTGACTTATTGTTTAAACGCCACAGGACGGTACCGCAGATCTGAGGCAGGTAGGGCTTAACTCGCTTTCCCAGAGCATTCACCACCGTTCCAAAACCGTTTAGCATCACAGAGTCCTAGTAAAATAAATCAATGTCACCAATTCAAAACATAAACCAACCACTTCCAAAAAATAAATCACACAAAGAAAAAAAAAAAAAAAAAAAGAAGAATACTAGAGGATTCCTATCCTTTTTAACATACCTCAGTGGTCTGTTCTTGGAAAGCGTACAAGATACCATCGATAAGCTGCTCCTCCAGTTTGTGGTCAATGTCTGCTGCACCCAGGTTACCCATGATCTTCTCGATTGTCTCCATAACCATCTTTCTGTACTGCTCAGCTTCATCCTTCAAGTCATCCACGATTCTTGAAATGATTTCTGCTGCACCGACTTTGTTGGCTAGCTCTACTGTAGTATCCACCAACTAAGAGGAAGAAAAATAAAGTTGTAAATCTTAAAATAAGAGCCTTGCTGAAAAAGCAAAAAAAGTCATCAGAAAAGTTACTTCAGCATACCTGTCTGTAGTTCCGTCTGTCCAAGGCCATACGGTGCTGCCAGAAGTGTTTAAAGAAAGCGGGCAGAATCTCTGTTTTGATGTAGTTGGCCTCCACACCGTCTGTCCCACAGCACTGCTTCACTACCTGAAAAGAGTGGAAAAAAAAAAAATACAAAAATGTGAGACTCGGTTCTAAAAGATTATACAGAGCACCCAATCGGTTAAAAAATAGTTACGTTTTCATGTTTAAACTTCAACTAACCTTCAAGACAATCTTCTTCATTTCCTCATCTGGAGATTGGAACTCTCGAATCAGGATAAGCATCACTTCCCTTGTGTAGTAGTTGGCATACTCGGCATCCATAAGAGGAATCAAGTATCCGATGGCTTTTAAGAAAGCAGCCAGACCCTGCGCAAATGCAAATAATGTTTAGGCGTGTTAATTTTTTTTTACCTTCACAGGTGCTAAACCAAAGGGCAATAATCATCACTCACGGATCTGTGGATATCAAGCTCACCTTGCCTCTGTGTTGTCTGATACCCTTCCAAAGAGGCTTAAGCACAGAGTCAAAAGACTCGATACCGTAGGGTGTGGCAGCCTCTGCCAGCGCAGCAATAGCCAAAGCACTGATGGTTCGCACCTTCTGCTGCTCATCCACAAGACCTGCAAAATATATACTGAGAAATTTAATGAACAGGAAACACAAAAATACCACTGCGGACTGTGAGCGAGTTTTAACATGTTACTACAAATTTCACAAATACATGCAGCAAACCATGATTCACAGGTTACGTTTTAGTTAATACCACATACTAACCATGTTCGATAATCTCTACCAAGCTGCGGAGATGAGGGAGGATGGCACAGCCCATGAGGATGGCAATCTGCTGCACAATTTTAATGCCTGTGTGACGAGCCTGCCATGACTTCTTGCTCTTGCACACAGCTTTAAGGAAAGGCAATAGGGAGGGGATCCCCAAAGCAGAAGCCACAACAGCAAAGGCACGAGCTGTTGTGTTTCTCACATACTCGTCCATGTTGTCAATGTCAGGCCTCATTGTGGAGATCATAGTGGCCAGTCCAGCAGCCTGCGTTTAAAAATATTTTGTCAACATCCAAATAAAGCAACTAATTATCAATAGCATATGCATCATCAAACTTCTGCCCACCTTTGCCAAGTTGGAGATAATCTCTCTGCCCTCTACTCTGGCATAGTAATCTTCATCAATCAGCAAGGGCTCAATCACCACAAGTATCTGAAAAAATAGGTCAAAATAAGATGACCCAGTTTACACAAAGTGCACATTTCCTATGAATATGCATTTTAGAATTTGAACATAAAATACAACACACTCACCTTGTGGACGTACGGACGAACCAAATCATCCAGTTTGTACAAGATGCGATCAATAACCTTCACCAACAGATGGCGCTCCTGATCTTCAAGTGTAGGAGACATAAGCAGGGGTAGAATCTGATTGAAGAGAGGGCCAGCACCAAATTCTCTGGCCTTGTCTGTGATTTGCCTGAGAGCAGCCTAAAAGTACAGCAGAGACAGTTAGAAAAGTTCCAAGTCAAACAATATAAATCAACAATGTCAATTTACATACTTTTCTCATGGGAGGGGTGCCATTTTTTATTTTCAGAAGAAGCTTCATGATCTTGCGCTCCTTTTGCTCCTCGGGACTCAGAGTGGACTCGTCCACCTCCACCTGAAAAACAAATTATCCCTTTATTCCTCGAAATAATCACAGTCTATAAGGAATTACGGATTGTTGAGTAAAGACACTTACCAAAAGTTTGTCAAAGTACTGGATGTCATCTGGTTTTAGGAAGGGCAGGTTGCCAGACGGCTGGTCATTCATCTGTTTGGTGGTTCGGTCTTCAGCCTGCATGTGGAAGCCAGTCATGCCTCCGATTGGTGTTGGAGTTGCAGTTAATTTACGAGCAGGAGTGCGAATGGGCACATAACCTGCTGGTGGGGGCAGCACCTGGTGGTGAAGCAAGATAAAAACATGTTAATGATGATGGTTATTATTTTAATGACGTTTACAACTTCTACCACAAATTGAAAAGACATGCCTTGTAGCCTTCAGGAAACATGGCATCCAGCTCCTCATCAGTAAGTGGACGATTTCGCTCGTCGATCTCTCTCTCCCAGCGCCATGCCTGAAGCTGCTCAGGAGTCATACTCATCAAATGACCTGGGGGAAAACAAGCCATTAATAAGCATTATATCCATGCCTCTCTATAGATAATCTACATGCATACTTTTCTGAAGAAGTAATACCTGGAGTGGGTGTGGCCATATTCATAGCTGGTGTTCCTATAGGGGTCTTTCCAGGAGTGAGCAGAGGTGTGGAGGAGCCCATCTGACTGGCAGGGGTCTCATCCCAACGGGACTTCCTTTTGCTTGCTCCAGGAGTTGGAGTCTCTCCCACAGATTCATCTCCTCTGTCTGTACGAGGTGTCTCAGCCCAGCCACTGCCATGGCCAGGAGTCTCTATAAACAGAAAGAGGATATGTTTTAAAAAGAGATTTAAACATACAATAATGTACTTGTTTCACTGATCTTCACTTTTGGTTTAGACAAATTTTCAAACCTCTTTCTGTCTTTGGCGTCTCGTCCCAGCGGTTTTTACGCACGCTGGACGTGGCACCACCGTGGCCGGGTGTGGCGTGCCCAGGGGTGTCACGGCCTGGTGTTGCAGCACCAGCAGGCGTGTGGCTGGGTGTGGGGTCCCACATGCGTGAACTGGGTGTGGCACCAGGGGTCTCGCTACCCTTGGGACGACCAGGCGTCTCATCCCAGCGACTGTTTGATGGTGTGTGTCCAGGTGTGTGTCCTGGCGTCTGGAGGAGAGAAAAAAAAATTAAGCATTATTAAGCAACACCTACTTTATTTTGTTCACATAAGGAAGATTGGTTTGGCAAAAAGAAATAAAAGTGACAGACAATCCAAGTCATTAAAAATAAACTTCATGCTGGATATACCTCCGCTGCGCTGTCTGCCTGGTCCCAGCTGGACACTTTTTTGGGAGTAGAGCTTGGCGTCTGGTCAGCAGTCTGGTCCCATCGACGCTTACGTTTGGGAGCGGCAGCTTGAGACGCAGCAGAGCCATTCACTGCTTTCAGGTCCCCTGATTTTGCCTTTTCTGCCATCTGCAGTCTGATTTCTCTCTGTACAAAAGGGGGGGGAAAAAGAGCTCTGAAGAGACGCTGATAAAAATGATTTAGACATTTGCTTATGAAAGTACGAGTAAAAAAGGGAAAAAAAATAAAAAAGGTTGAAAATCAAAAGGTTTTGCACACCTCTTCTTTAGAAAGATGCTGCTCCTTCATCACATCCATGTACGATCTGTGAGGCATCTTGGGATCTGGCGTTTTGCCCCCTGCGCAAAAGAGCACCAACAAAATGCAAGACAGTTAGCAAAGCACGTGCTAACACCAGCACTTCCTCACATTGCAAACAGACTACTGACCCTCAATCTACTCCACAGAAATCTTTTTACTTAAAGTCCTCTCACATAAGAGGTTGAATCAGAAAACAGCCTAACATTAAAAAAAAAAAAAAAGACTCCTAACATTCATAGTCTAAAAACAGGCAGGTACATAGTGGTTTATGTTAAGGAGAGGATATAGCCATCAATGTTGCAGGGTCCTGGGCTGTGCTCTCCAGAATACGTACACTTTCAGTGCCAAGGGTCCATCTGCAGTCAGACTTCAACCGGCAGAAAAGAAGCCTAGAAAATTGCTCTTTACCATTAGTAACACTTTGGAAAATGGTTTGAACTCACACACAACAGTATAGCACCTGTGATGCCCTTGTCACTCACTGTACTCAAACCTCATTTAAGACTACAACTCTAATTAGAATTACAAAGCAATATTAATGATGTGTAAAGCTAGAATTGCATCATTAAGGGTATGGAAAAAATTGTGTTAAAGCACCTATAAGCATTTTAAGGAGGTAGATTTGGATATCAGAATCTTGATATTTTTTATTGTCGTTGGAAAAAAAATTAAAAACAGGATGAATTGGGCAAAATAAATTAGAAATGACAAAATGGGGAGGGATGAGGTTGAGAGGAAGTTCAGAACTTTGGGTACAGAGAGTTGTTAAAACCATAGACCCCCCCCCCCCCCACAAAATATTCCTAAATCTGATAAACTCTCTTCTCTTTGTTCACCATAACCTACACAGGATGAGGTGCTGCACCCTTAAGAGAGTGCAGACAGGACTGGCATAGCAGTACTGCTGTAGGAGAGAAATTAAGCACAGTTAGTATGGGGCTGTGGAGTGTTTGTACACAGATTCTTTAAGATATATTTCTATTTTAAGAATAAAATAGAAATATATTTACACAACACTTAAATAGAGGATGATCCTGTTTGAAATTTGCTACATGCATCGTGATTTGTCCAGTGTATAACTGAATCCCTATGCTTACCGCTTTCCTTGCTACATGTACTTGAAGAATTTGTCAACTAGTCAAATCAACTAGTGCATACAAGTTTGCTTCATACACACGTTTTGCTCTTTTAACCAGCAGTTTATTAGGAACAAATTAAATATGCACCCACAACGCTAGCAAGCAACACCACATGCTTGTCATATGGTGTTAAATGCAAAACAGCTTTCAGGAAAAAAAGCTGTGGCTTTTTTAAAAAAAAAAAAAAAAAAAAGAAGAAGAAGAAGAAAAACATAGCATAAACATGCTACGATAGTAAATTGCCACCAGTCTGGGTGTCTGGTTGAAAAGCACTGATTTGTTCACCTCTAGTAACTGAGTTTTAAAAGAATGATCAACTACACTGGCTTCCTAGATCTTCCATAAACCTCTTGCTGTTATTTTTACTAAATAAGGTGCTACCTTAACATGTGCAAATAAATTCTGCTTTTCTGACGAGTAATCACTCACATTTCTAAAGACTTCATGTTTGTGACTGCCTACCTATTTAGGACACTTCCGTATACATAATAATCCATTAACCCTTCGAAAAACACACCCACCTACCTGCAACCTGACTGGTTGGGTCTACAGACTTTATATAATAAATAAAAAAAATAAAAAACACCACCCAACTAGCAGTTCCCACAGACAGACAGCATCACTAATCCTCTGTAATATCCCGGAGTCAGAGCTGTCCAATTTGTTTCTAAATTTGTGATACTCAAAACTGGAAAAAGAGTTGTGTAAAATGCAGTTTATGAAGTCTGGGAGAGCACAATGTTGGGTAGTGTTCGAAGGGTTAAGCACCAAAATAGCTGATCTGGACCAGCAGTGGTGCACTTGTGGACCAACACTGCACTGATCAGTATATACAAAAATGGGGCTATTAAGTCAAATAATGGCATCATATTTACCATCTGCAAAAGGGTCATGACGCTCAGGAGAGATGATCATCTTTTGCCTGCGTCTCTTGTACTCATCTTCTCGATCCGAGATCTTCTGCGGTCGGTGATCAGCAAAAGGATCATACTGTAGAGGTAGAGAAATTTCTGACATTTTTAACATGCTTGAACGGGACATTACAGTGAGACAAAAAAATGTGCGTTATCCGACTCAGCATCATGACATTTTTTTTTCCCAAAACAGAAATATGATTCGAAGGCCACAAAATTGCTGGCAATGGGAATGATTTGCATGCCCTTTCTGATACATGGGTAATTTTATAATAAAAGTAAATGACTGAAGTATAATTCACATTTCTATTCATGTATAATTAGTTCGTTTTGTTTTGTTTTTTATTAAGGTCCAAAAGCCAGAAAATTGCATGACCTTATTGTCCATGAAGCGTGGAGTGGACCATTACACTAAAAAGTGGTTACGTGCACACAGATGTAAAAGAAAAGAAAAAGACCAGGTCATTTACCTGTTCATCTGACTGAGGAATGGAATTGAGGACTGCCACCGGAGCATGATACCCCGGTTTCTTCTGGCTAAGCAGAGTTGTCGAAGAGTCTTCCTCATCGTCCTAACAAAAAGGGAAAAACAAAGAGAGAGAGACACCATGTCAGTATAACACTATCCCAAATCAAGCACTCAACACATCCAGATGATCAGACAATCTACTGGCTAAACAGTGGAGAATACACTTTCAGCAAGAAAAACACATGAAAGACATGAAACAGGAAGTCTTTTCTGCCAACTGCAATTAGACTTTACAATAACACTGCTCTGTGCCAGAGGGAGTTCCTTCTTTGACATCACGGTAAAGGCTCATCTACCATGAATGCTGTACTTCCATTGCTCTTTTTTTTCCTTCATTATTATAACTACCTGGTGCACCTTATGTACATAAACAGTATATTACTTTGCAACGTTTTACCTCTTTAAAAGTGCAAATTTGAGTTTCCTGCTGATTGTACTAAATATAAATAGTGTATCATTGGGTATTTTCCCCTCATTGTGATTCTTACATTTATTTTTTTCCATTTTAACCTAGCCTTAATATTCTTCTGTGACCTGGCTGATTTTCTGCACTCTGGCTGTAGAATTTATTTTAATTAACTTGAAGACAAAAAACTTTTAAAACAATCTCCTTGCTTTTCAATACAATTGTCCATTTGTCAACAAGCTTTTGCATTCTTTAATAAACAAAAAACATATTTAGCAGAGCTGCAAGACACGAATGCACGGTTTCTTTACCAAAAGTAAATCTTCTCCCGCTTTCAGGGGACCAAACAGGTGAAAGCTAGATGGAGAAAGATCAGGACTTGAGAGAGAACACATCAAAAAGTTTTTGCAGAGTGTCGAAGTGTGCAAACGAGCATCGTCATGCAAGATCAAAAACCTCTTGGATAGCAGTCCTCTGCATTTAATCCAAAGTTTAGGCTTCAGCCCTTCGATAAGCATCTCACTGTATAATGACCATTGTTAATTGTTGAACCTTTTTCCTGATAACATTCTTGAGAATCCCAGAAAACTGTAAGGATAGACTTTCCAGCTGGTGAACTTTTTCTTGGTTGACAATTGAAAATGTTTCCGTTCCATTCTCAGCTCTCAAACTCGTAGTGTTAAATCCATGTCTCGGCATCAGTAATGATTCTTTAAGAAACGTTCACCTTTCGTAAGAGTATTGGTCCATTTGTTTACAGATATCCACACTGCGTACAGTTTGGCCCAAACTGATCTACCAGTTGATTGGGAAAATTTCTAACCACTCATGTCTCAAACTAGTTTGGAATACAGACTCTGATTCGGTCATCACTTGAGAAAAATAAACAAATAAATCACAACATGCCGGTGGAAGACATAACCGCACCACTTACTTCCTCCTGCTCATTGGCAGCAATAGACGTGACATATCCAGCAAAACGACTGTCGCTTCCTCCGTAGATCTCTTGGTCGTAGTAGCCTGTAGAATCGAGGCCGACACCCTGGTCTCCTTCCTCCTGCAGCGCCGCCTTCATGCCCTGGATCTCCAGGATCTGCGCCTCGATATCTGAACAACACAAACATGCTTTAAATATACACAATACACAGGGATACGGGAAGCTGCATAAATAAATAAAGTGATTGTAAACACAGAAGCTGTAAGACACACGAGTGCTACATGACATTTCTACGCTGAGAAAATGATGATGACAATGAGACACACCGTGCTTGTTGCGTTAGCATGTTAGCCGTTTGTGGCGATGTGATTTGACAGTAAAATGAACTTAATTTTCATGGGTAGGACATCAAAGGAATTTTTTTCACAAACACGCATATTGACAGGCTTTAAAGTGTGCATTTTCTGCGAAAATCTGTGTAAAATCTTATTTCCCATGTTTATGTTTAGTGTGCTAGCGCCATTTTGAGAAACCGTCACAGTTACCAACACGCTAGCTACAGTCGCTAAATGAGCAGCAAACAGTTACTCGCGCAGCTCTCTGTTGAGCCTTAAAGCAAAAAGCTCAGGCTAAAATAATAATTTCAAGACAAGAGTCGTGATTTATACACATGACGCGTGACAATTCTGAGGTTGTTTCTGAAGTGCGGAGTCCTCGCGAGGCCGAAGCTTTATAAAAGCGCACCGGCGCCATCTTGTTTTCAGCGCCGTCTTCATGCTGCAAGCTGCAACATTTCACACGCTGTACACTTATTAAACAAAACCAATAGTCTAATAAGCCCAGCAAATGCACAAACACGCGTTTACACGTTCAACTCACGTTATTTACTTGAAAATACACTCACCCTCGTGTGTTTTGGCGATCTTCGCCATGTTTCTCTGTATGTGTGTACGCGGACCAGTCCTGTAAGGCCTTCCGTTTCTCCTACGTTGTAGAATCACGCATGCGCAAAACAAACATAAGGCGGTCAACTAGCTACGTCACAACTCACGTATTATGTAGTTAACGTCATAAATCCGTCGTTAAGAAGGAAAAGGAAGAAAGTCTTCAAAGGGTTTCCTAAGGGTGACGGGTATTGCATGCCGTTTTATCATTAAATGGCTAGTCTGCATATGTATTACAGATATCCGCAATTCAGTTCTTCCTAGTCAAAATTAAATTTCAGCTATCCACAATGGCATTCCTCCTACCCATAATGTCATTTCCCCCGTTCGTGTGGTATGGAGATTCTCATTAGAGACATCATTAATTCAGTTGTAGATATCCAGAATGCAAAATGTGGATCTCTTCAATAGGGCTGAAACGATTCCTGGAGTAACTCCAGTAAATCGATTACAAAAAATGATCGAGGCAAAATATTCTGCTTCAATTAATTAATTTTAAAAACTTGCAGTATGTTTTTGCGCAATTATTTGTTGACAGTGCGCTTTTGACAAAGTGCGCTTCCAGATGCAAGCCGCCAGAAAACACCAACGAAGAAGAAGCGGTTACGTCACCAAAAAAGCGGAAGGAGACACAAACAGTTAGCTGTGTATTGATTTGAGGGAGTTTTCTGGTGCAGGCTACAAAAAATATCAGCGAGCCAAGAGAAGAAGAAACCAGCAAGAGTATACGACAGAAATTGTCAGTAAAGGCTTATGTTATGCCTGAGCTTTAGATTTTGAAAATTTTAGTTCTGAAAGTTTAGTTGCACACCTTAGTGTTTTTGTATAATTATTTCTTTTAATGTGTGCCTTAGTTTTTTTTTTTGATACTTAAAGTCATTTGAAATACCTGTTTTTTAGCTTTTGCATCTGAGAAAAGGCTTTAAAATAAGAATGTATGGCACTGTAACAATAACTCATTTCAGTCAACTTTAAGCTGTTCCTTGTATTGTGAATAATGACAATGTTTATTTTTGATAAAAATGCTGTATGCATATAAAAAATAAAAGTTGATTTTTCGAAAAAGAAAACCAATTAATCTTTGTTTCTCTTATATATTTTACATTGCTGTTTAATTAAGCAAAAGTAAATTTTATC
>JAQMYJ010000036.1:10169300-10207553 GCA_030014305.1 Clarias laeviceps | reverse complement strand
AGCATGCAATAAATGAAGGTGCTCGCATTCAAGTGAAAATGAGCTTCCCCTATTTGACAGACCAGTAGCCGCCACTGATATATATATCAGTGGCGATATATATATATATATATATATATATATAATTTTATTTGCATGGTATATTGAACAGTCATCTAGTGGCTTGACAGATGGCATAAAATCAGCTTGTCAAATATTGCTACCAGTGATAAAGGAATAGGGATTATATTCTGATAACATTAAAAACATGTCACAAAGTTCAATTCAATTCAGGTTTTTTATTTATAGCGCTTCTAAAAATTATCATTGTCGCAAAGCAGCTCTACAGACTTAAAAAATATATGGAAATATGTTTGAGGAAATATGTATAAATCATAATTATCTGATTGTCTACCAATATGTCAGGAGAGATTACCTCTGATAAAATTGTACTATATTTTTTCAGTGCTACAATCAATTAAAATTATAGGCATGATATATTGAGAAAGTAGCACAGATTGATGTAATTACAAATTTCTGCTACCGGTAGGAATTTCTGGCAGGGTATTAAATATGATAGAACAGGTGTTACCACCAACAAGACAAGATCTAAATTTGCTGTGGAAACATGATTGTTATATAATCACCAAGGACTGTGAATATATACCTTTGTGCATGCATGCTTCTTGAACAAAGTCACAAGGACCATATGGCATAGCAGTTAATATAAACACTACTGTAATGTATTCACTTATTTTTTCTCCTTCTTGACTCATTTCCATGTACTGTAGGACCTCATGTAATACTTCATAACTGTGTTCATAACAGGTTGTAACTTGTGTTAAAACTACTGGCAACTTGCCCTCTAATTATAAGACTCAGTTATTTATCACATGTACCTTACAGTAGGACGATTTTTTTTTTGTTTTGTTTTGCTCACATATCCCAGTTAGGAAGCTGGGGTAAGAGCACAGGATCAGCAGGATACAGAGCCACAAGAAGGTAGGGTTAAAGGCCTTGCTTAAGGGCTCAATAATGGCAGCTGGCAGTGCTGGGGCTTGAACTCCAACCTTCTGATCAGTAACCCATAACCTTAACCATTTAAGCAACCAGTGCTTCTAAAGCTGGTCATAGACTCCTGCGACCTCAAAACATTCTCTTTAATTTAATTAATTTAATTTAAGGGGTGTACCTCTATCATGTGGTGTCTTGGCAAAATCTGCTGCTCATTTTTATTAACGCAACAAACCAGAATTATAATCAGTTATCACTGCTAACCTTTCACCCCTCACCCTAACTTCCAAATAGACCAAGACAGTCACCCTTTAAATGGTGTAAGCCAAGGTTAGCAAACTTGAGGAATTACAAGCAGATTGGTCTAGCTTTTATGTCTGCCATTGACACTTGCATCATGGTTTCACCCAACAAAGACCTATATCCAGACAGAAACCAGCCTAGCACCAAATGCAGATGCACCAATCACATTCTGATGCAATGCCTCAAATATTGTGCATATGGGCAATCTGGTAGCTGCATCTACATAACACTGTGAGACCTATTCTATTCGAAAGCGCTGCTCATTTGACGGCAAAAAGCCCTGAAGAAAAGGGCATGCGCATCAGGATCTTTATTCATGTACGAAACAATGCTGCATATAAAAAAATTCTTTCAAAATTTATTTCTTTCAAATAAATAAGAAATTTAGATTTCGTAAAAAAATCTGTGCATCCATCAGCACCAGAAATTCAAAATTGCAGCCAAATGTTGAATAGTCCAACGAAAACCCTAAAAGCAGCAGTAGTGTCAGTATTTTCTATATGATTTCTCAAATGACAGCATCAAATTAGTCTGTCTTGTCTTGGAATTGTCACTCTTGGCACTTCAGACCAAGGGCAATCAGAAGTAGAACAAATTGTTCAAACTCTGCTCTATAGCCTTCATGGTGGGGTTTGCTGGCTTGCTTGCGAAGTTGCAGCATTTTGATGGCCGTCCCTCTGCTAGCATTATCTAAACGGGGCATGCTAGTGTGAGAAGTAAATGCACAGTCAGAATGTTTTTTCTACTTTTAATACCAAGACATGTCAGCTGGACATAATCACATGGAAAATTTCATGCACTGTGACCCTTAAGAAGATGAGAATTAGGTTATCTGTTATGAAGTAACGCTCTACTGAGCAGGACAGCAAATTTGCCTTATCTATGTTCTTAACTGTAAGATTTTGTAATATGACGTGAACTTTCCCATGCCTCCATGCCCATAAAACAACTCTCTCATTGTGCTTCCTGATTCCTTATGTGGGAACACTTCCTATACAGTAGGCTATGTTCAGACGACTATACATACAAACAGCTTGTGTCTGCTGGAATTCTTTTGTTTAACCGGAAAATGCTAAAGTGTTTCCTTTCATCTGTTTGTCTCCAGATCTTTCTGTGACTTATATGTTAAAGACTCGTTCTCTTGATGTACAGGACGTACATGACATAGGGCACCTGGCCAAAAGCTTACATATGCCCTCTTTGCTGATAATACACATTGATCTTCAAACACATCATGTGTGCGTGTGTTTCTCTCTCTCTCAAGCATATAGAGGTGACAGGCAACATGAAACCAACAAATCACTAAAATATGAAATTAGAAAATACAGTAGAAAAAAAGGTGCTTTTAATTAGATTGCAGAATTAGGAAGGCTGTCCAGGTTCCAAAATGCCACATGGCCACATGTTGTAGAGCCGCAGACTGGTTAATTTCAGTGGATAATCTGCATAATGCATTTCTTCATATCGTTTCACCTGAGAACACACCTTTGTAGCACTTCGACTTACAGTCACTGGCTTTTTTTCTACCACCATGGGTCTTCTCAAGCTGAATCAGTCACCTATAATGGCCAGAGGCTTTGGCATGCCGTTGTATACAGGAGGCAGACTCATGCGTGCCAACACCAAGGAGCGGGGTATCCAGGCCAGATTCACCCTTTCTCACACACATACATATTGGAGCTTGGTCTGATGTTAAGCTTGAAAAAAGAGCACTGAAACACCAAATTTGAGGAGCTACCTGACTTTGATTTTCAGCACCTCTCTTACTAATGGTTGAAACACCTTGACAAATCTCTAAATACTTCTGCTGTCTCATATGGATGGAAAAATTTGTCACCCTCAGCCAGTTTACCTGCACCTGTCAGTTTGGGCCCTCGGGGTAAACAGCAGGCCTGAGAAAGGCAAAATTATTATGGGAAGCAATTTCTTGGTCAACATTACAGGGTTCTGCAGCACCCCTGACCTTCAGGATTCCTGGCAGAACTGCAAAGGCAGCTGCAGTACAAATCTCTGTGTATGAAGATATAGTGTAGAAATAAATAAAAATAATATTCAGATCTGTACTGCTAAAGGAAATGACCTCATCATAAACTCAAACTTTACTGTACCAACAGTAAACAGTGAGACCAGAACAGAATAAAGATGTAAGTTTACACAGGAGGGATGTAACTTTTCATGGTGGTTTAATGTAGTTATGTGAGTTTAATACTTTGTCTTCATTTCATTTACTTTACATGAACATTACAGCTTTGACACTGCGTCCTCAACAGATTTAACTCTAACCTTTTGTAGATATGCGCTCTGGGTCGCTCAGCCTGGGCAACTCTATCCGACATCCCGTGACATTTCTCGCACGTCATCGGAGTACATTTACATACTTGAAAGGGGCAGCGTGACAGATGGATCAGCCAATGAGAAGCAAGCACCACCAGCATTCCGACCAATAGTATTACGAAGACCGTTGGGCGAGTCCCCGAAAAGGGGGCGGGCTCTAGGATTGGAAAAAAAGTGTAGTGCGCGAGGGGGGAAGGAGAAAAAAAAGCTGAAGTGAAGATGGCGAGAGGGTCCCGGTGTTTGCGGAGAGCGGTAGCGGAGTGTATTAAACAGTTACCGTTCACAGCTACTCGAGAAACACCGGGCAGGAACGGAGTCAGGTAACACAAGCAAACAATATATAGATATTTCCGCACTTGCAGTGTTAAATTGAAGCATCGTTAGCTTGCTGAAGTTGTAGCCTTTAGGCTAAGTTAGCTAACTTAGCGTTAGCTAGTTAATGATAGCAGCTAGCCAGAGCGAGGGTTCGTAATTGTGACCAGCTGTTGTCCAGGGCGAAGCCTGACTGCTGGACCTGCACTCAGGTTAACCTTAAAGCAGATATTATTTATGGCTGGTGTCGCTGCAAATAAACGCCATGGTTTGTCTCTTATGTCCTTGAGTTGCTTGGTTACGCATTCGGTTTACGTCGGGTGTTACGACTTATTGTCCATTTCCAGCTCATATTGGTATATTCTAAGCTCAAAGGTTTATTTAGAAACGTTTTCTTGTAAGCACTTGATGTATATCCGGTTTACGACTATTTGATCAGCTGTGTGATTCGGACGATGGTGTATATGCCGGTATTTTGGACACTTTCGTTTTAAACCACGGCTGTGATGTAACATGGTGACAATGACGTCATGTCGAGTGACACCTGACACAATGACGTCATGTCATGTCCAGTGCTTCCTCGTCTCTCAGGGTCTTAGCTGTCCTTGCCGTCCAGCTGCAGGGACACAGTGTACCCACAGCACGGGGACAGCGGCACTAAACGCTTGGCTGGTGTCCAAAGTCACAGAGCACAGAGTCCTGTAGTATTGACACCTTCGTCATACTTGGGCGTGAGCATCACCTCTAGATTCAGGAAACGAGACACTATTTTAATGTCAAGCTTGAAATTCAGCTATTGTCATGATGACTGCACAAAATTTGTAGGAATAGCTGGCAAGCGGTTGAAAGCCTTCAACAAGTGGAATGTTGAACTCATCGACACCCTGTTCCTGTATCTCATCCACATCTAGTATTAGTTGTTCATTGTTGAGAGTTAAGTATATTTTTTAAATCTTCAGAATTGTAGGAAGATGCAATCTGATTGGCTGTCACTACATCTGTGTACACACTTCTGTATGTTGGCGCACAAACATTTGAACACAGTGATACAACAAGACGGGATTTACAGGATGTCCAAAACACCTGTGTTCGTATCCCAGTGTAATGAATTTGTCTCAGTGCTTTTTTTATGAAGATTCTTCTCAACATTTTCAAAACTGAATTGCCCTATCGATTCCAGAAACCCTGTAATTCTAGGGTTGATGATTCCTGTGATTTAAACTGGTTAAAAAGGTGTAGAGAGATTTCTTTAGGGTCGTGAGTAAAGTGTGTGTGTGAAGGTTGGTGATAGCTATGGGGCAAAAAGGTAGCAAAAAAGGACCCGGGTAAGACAATAGGGCATTGAGATGTCACAGGCACAAAAGAGGCATTAGACGAAAAATTTTCAGAACTGCTGCTTTAGATAATTTTTGAAATGGTGTGATGTCGATGTGGTTTAGCCGATGGTTTAACCGCCATAATTATTACTTGTAGGAGATTGGTTACTGTAGTCTTATGATCACTCTGCTTAATCAGGAACTTTGCTCTTGTTAGTGAACACAATGACTGGATACTGCTGTTATTATATATTTTTTTTAACTTGAATGTAAACATTATGTTTAGTGCTTTTTTTTTTTTTTGTATCTGTTACTTCATATCCTCTTGAGTACATTGTTAATGTGCCCTTTTTCACTACACATTGTTACAAAGCAGCTTTACTGAAATCTGGCCGTAAAATTTAGAGCTGTATATTTGACAAGGTACTGATTTACTGGTCGTGTTTATGACCTGCTTCACCTGTTTCAGCGTCTGTCTGTCTGTCTTTGATATGGAGCTCTGAAACAGATGTCAGATGATCACAAGCCAGATTTATTTTTCTCCATTTGTCTCCTGAATGCATTGAAGTTTGTCCAACGTTTTGTTATAAAACTATTGTTACAGTCGTCACAATTCATAGATTTGTTGCACAATTCATAGGCTGTTGGATGTCTTTAGAAATGATGGTTCGTTAATGATTTTTATGATACATTCTGTAAAATATGACAAGCAATTTGTATTTTGTGCAAACTTGAAATTGGGTAATTTGCAAAGCTTTCCTGGATAATGTATTGCAACCTTTAATTTTAATTTTAAATCAACACTTGTGGTTTGCCTCCTGCTGCTGCTGTTATCACTAGCACTGTTTTTTGTTGTGTTTGGGAGCCATGATGTGCTTTTTGAAAGAAAAGGACCATGTATGCATACGTGGTCGGATAGATGTGTTATGCAGCGCATGACTGTAACAACTTTGCTATATCCATATTTACATTTGATCACTCTGTTGCCTAAAAGTAGCATGTATTTATCTGACACAAAAAAAAGGAAGGGCTAGCATTTCAACCAATATGGGCGATTCTTTTAAACTTGATGCCTCTAGATTACGTTAAACCTACATCGACTTGTGGCAGCCACAGATTGTGGAAAAATCCCAACATACTGGGCACAGTGCCATAAAATCTGTTAGCCTCTGGGGAAATATAGAGTAGCAGGTTTTTTTCCATTAAGCCAAAGATGCATTGATTAACAATGATGGTAGAAATATTGCAACCAAACCTCACAGAGCACTGTACAGACTAACAAGAGGCCAGATGTAAGTAGTCAAGTGTGGTTATTATCTTTATTTCGTCTTGGAATTAGCAGATAAGCGTTAGGTGGCTTTAAGACCCGGGAAAGGGTTATAAAGGTGGACCATGTTGGAGGAATTCCCCTTTCAGAAAACATCGAACGTTTAGCTAGAAGATCTGTGAGCAAGCTGGGTTGGGGACGGAGAGACCTATTAAAGCAATATGTTGCTTTATGGGACAGCGGTCTCGGATCTGGTACTTATATTGATTTTTGTGAGAAATTAAAAGGAAATATAATGATTGATGGAATTCAGGATAAATTGTATAACAAACTTATAATCAGCATTGGGAGTGAGTGGTTAATGAGAACGATACAGAGCCCTAAAACGGCCTTTACATTTTAGGTGTGTGTATAATGCATTAATTTGATAAACTGCCTTGACATGAATTTGCAATGGAAATGCACAATTTATTTTATTTGCTTTTTAAATCTTCTCAAATTAATAGGTTTATACATAGATTGTGGTTGATTTGTGCTCTCTCATCAAGAGAAAACAAGGCCATGTTTTTATGAATAAAGTATGTAGAAATGTAGTCCTGTACAGTAATTCAATGGGCTGTGCGATTTGATTACAAAAATCACGTTGCATATATTTTGACACCGATTGCGGGGTCAGACTGCAATATTTAAAGTGCAGTATTTAACTATTAAATGTACCAGTTTTATTTAGGGTGGACAAACGATAACTGGACAAACGATCTCACCACCATAAATATGAAAACTCTATAAACTCTACATAAAGTCCTGACTATAAATATATTAGCTGTAATAAATTGTGGCCTTTTGTGTGTAAATAGTTGCACGGGTCTATATTGAGATTTCGATTTTTATGCGATTAATGATGCAGCACTAATTTATATAAAACATTCCCATGACAAAGCACATTTTATTAAAAAAATAATCACCTGTGGTAGCTCGGGGTGGTAAATTGGGAGGAGGAGGAGAAAGTAAATCCTGCTCGCACATTCCTTATCATCTTGTAAGAGTGTCATGTAATCATCTTTTCACTGATTAAGCCTGATGTTATGAACAAATTATCTTGAGAGTCTGACAACAGCTTTGATCAACAGAAAAGTCCAGGATTATGTCAACAATCCAATCCAAAGAACAACTTCGGATCGACTGATAAATGTTGCATCTCTAAAACGAGATTAAGGGGAAAAAAATCAATACAACCTGCTAACGATTCTCTGCTTTCGGTCCTGTGTGAAAGGCCTTACGTGTGAATTTCTTATCACTGATATCACTGTGTTTTCTTCATGTTGTGCATAGATATCTGTCATCGTGTGGTATTCTGATGACCAGGGTGCCTCCTCTCTTGCGGACCGTGTCTTGCCGTTCTGCGTTCAATCCAACCAGAAGCTTTTTCAACCTCACCGATTCCTTTAACAAGAGGAAAGAGTACTCTGAGCGACGCATCATCGGGTAAGATCTCATCTGCAGAAATGTTTCCAGCTTTATCCAGGTCTATATGTTGTGTAGTGTCACTATATAAACTAAATAAACTTCTGCATTTTATGAAAGGAATAAAACATGATGGAACATAGTGGTGTGATTTGCTCTGATGTCCTCAGGTATTTTTTTTCCCCCTTGTGATTTGTCAATTATGCAACTTTTATACAACAAAATGAATATCATGTCATGCTTTGAACTGTAAAGGTTAATGTTCTGAAGCATTTGAGAACAGTTAACTCCATTTTCTATTTTTTTAAAGTTAATAAGACAAAAATGCACCGCTGTCTGTTGGTAATCAAGATGTTCTGACCAATTAGATTCGAGAATTGAGCAACGCTGTGTTATAATAATAATACAACAGTATCAGTACAGCTCAGCACAGCAGGAAATGGTTGAATGCTGACAGCCTTCTTGGTTCCTGCATTTATCTTTGCCAAACGTAGAACTACTTTCACTTTAACAGAGCTCACATTCACGCTGGCATTAGATAACTACTTTAAGCAGTGGAAGTACAAGCAAGGCCTGTGGACACGGGACTGAATAATATATTGTCTGCCCAGTTTTATAAGCGTCACATTTCACATTCCATTTCCCCATAGTTTACATAAAAACCCCAGGCAACTAGGGCTGTTTCTCTGAAGCATGAGAACTTCTGTCTTAAGATTTTAAAGAAGCAGCCAAAAAAAAAAAAAAAAAAAAAAACTTGCGAACATGTACATATTTTAAATAACTTTTGTCGAGTTATCTGGGAATTTGCAAATCAACTTCTGCTTCAAACTGGAAAAAAGCCATTAGCCAACTACAAGGGCCCTGGGGGTTCAACTCCAGAATCACTCTTAATCCTTGTGTTTGACAGCTTAGCAGGTTACACAACAATTGTTCAAAGTGGATTCAAGGAGAGTGGTTGATAACCTTAAATGAAAAATCGCAAAATTTAAATAAGCTTAACACATGCTATTTCATGAGATGTTTAAGCAAAACATGTTACATTTGTTTTGTAAATACATAAAAACTACACTTATAGCATAACATAAGTTATTGTTTTTCTCTTGGTTTGTGCACTATAGTGATTAACTATTAAATAACACAGATCCAAGTTATAATCAGTTCTTCATCTAAGTACAGAGCGGTGTTATCATTCAGTGTCCCTGATATGACCAGCAGCCGATTAGGCTCTTCCGCGTCTCGCGTGTTACTGACTACAGTCTTTTATGCACTGAATCCACCTTATAGTTACCTAGGGGTAGAGACTGTGAGGTGGTTATTCTGTCACATCTGGACAGCGGTGGAAATTAGACATGCTGAGCAAAAGTTGTGAAGCTAAAAATAGGTGGAATGTTAGAACTTGAAGTCATTCGACGAGGAACAGCTGTGACCAGATCCGAGTATGACATACACTTTTGCTCAGCATGTCTAATTTCCACCACTGTCCAGATGTAAATTTGACACTTTCTATTTATTTTATTTTATTTTATTTTATAAAAAAAAAAAAAAAGCATGAGCAGTAACTCAAATAGATCATCTGGTTTTACACTGGAAATTGGCCATAACTTAATTAAGGAAAGAATCCAAAAGAAAGAAAGTTGTTTTAAACTGAATTGTAGAAGTTCCTCAGTGCTGATTGAGCGTTTTCTTTTGTGAGAAATGCGGATAATACATAACATACAATTATAACGTTTAAACGGTTAACTGATTCAACACTGATAATAAGCGAATATCTGACCTCTACGCAACTCCTTATCAGCATGAGAAAGAGAGGGAGGTGCGTTTGGGGTTGAGGTCATTTATAAACATTTTGTTAAGCCAGTCACGTTTATGGTTGCATTCGTATCTCTCTCTACCTCCATCTGCTTTCAGGTATTCCATGCAGGAGATGTATGAAGTGGTGTCCAAGGTGGAAGACTATCTTCACTTTGTGCCATGGTGCAAGCGCTCAGATGTAGTGTTCCGGCGTTCTGGTTTCTGTAAGGCCAAGCTAACAGTAGGCTTTTCTCCTGTGGTGGAGAATTACACATCACTCGTTACAACAGTGCGCCCCCATTTGGTCAAGGTAGGCATTTACTGTATGAATAACTTGGTGCAGAAAACTTTGAACAAGAAAGATATATGTTACTGGTGATGCGTATTGCATGAAGTGTCCTGTTTTGTCCACAAGGCTTCATGTTCAGATGGTAAACTGTTTAATCACCTGGAGACGGTGTGGCGTTTCAGTCCCGGCCTACCCGGTTACCCTCGTACATGCACCTTGGACTTTGCTGTAAGTAACAGACAAGTATCTTGTGAATCTTGTGTCAATGTATCTGAAAAGCTCATCCTTAAAAGCTGTGTTTTAAGGTTTTGTGAGATATTTACTCCCTTACTTCTAGTTTGTCCTTTTCAGTCAGATTGTACAGTCTTATTTAATCGTCATTTCTTTATTTTCTGCGTCTTAAAAGCATTTTAGTGAGATATTCTACTAAATCATTAAAACACTTTTAGATCATTAATAGTATACATTCTATAATGCATATAATAGTAAACATACTACTGGATAATGTACAAACAGTCCACACGTTTACTTTCCCTTGTCTCTTTCTCTGACAGATTTCCTTTGAGTTCCGCTCCCTCCTGCATTCTCAGCTGGCCACAATGTTCTTTGATGAAGTAGTTAAGCAGATGGTGTCAGCATTCGAACGCCGGGCCTGCAAACTGTACGGCCCGGAGACACAGATCCCACGCGAGCTAATGTTCCATGAGGTCCACCACACGTAGCGCCTCACCACACAGAGGGGCTTCCAGAGGGAGGATGGGGTGGGTGGACGGGCGGGCATTAAGGGAATTCTGGCAAAGGGTGCTTTTGGGGAGGGGAAGGTAACAGACACAATTTCATGTGCCTCAGTATCTGCAGTGCCTGGTCCAAACAAAACCATTTGATTTTTACATTTTTATCCTAAGTTATTTTTGAAGCTGGATCTAATTTGGGGGTTTAACATCGATGGGTTCGAGTTAGGTGATTTAACTACATCACTCCATCTCTAATAATATTTTTGAACTGCACTTTGAGCCATACTGTTTAATGGCAGCTGGATGATGTGGAAGGTATGTCAAGATCTCACTGAAACAGATGTTGGGTTTGTGAATGGTGCAAAGGAGATGAAGACGGTTATTTGAGGGATTGGGATTTCCGTAGAATTGAACCAGGCTTGTTCTTCACCGGAGTCTAAGTTACTTTGATTCATCGTGCAAGCTATTGGTATGTGTGTTTTTTTTTTTTTTTTTTTTTTTTTTTAAATAAACACACAAAAAACAATTTCAGAACTGGACCTGTCCAGTACGGGTGGTGTGCCTTGTGCATCACCTATATTCAGCACCAGTATTTTTACTTAAACTCACTAAGGAGACTTGATATGAGTGCCCTGTACATAAAGGGTACACTGTACGCATGCTTTGAATGGCATGCAAGACTGACAGGTAGCAGTCCTTCCACACCAGCTCCAGTAGGGCTTTCCATGACTCTAGTGCTATGATAAACCAAATGTATTACAAACACTTCACTTGCACGGCGTCGACTTTTCGCACTGTGCAGTGTCGTGATGTTTGCCAAGTCTGGAGTAGGGAGGTGATGTTGGCACGTGCATAGTGAGTTTTAACTGCTGAATGTTTATTGATGGGAGCACAATATGTAACATCGTATGGTGTGTTTCTACAAGTGTCTAAATCAAGGGACAAATGTTTTATTGTGAAAGTGTGCAATATATTTGTAAAGTTTGATTTTTAACAGATAGATAGATCCTTGCACCTTTACTAAAGGGGCCCAAACTCAGGGGGGCACTTGATGGCTCTCATGAGATTGCTGTAAAGTGAGGTATCTGCAAGGTTAGACCTTAAAGATTCCGATCAACCTGCATGCCCTTACTGCTTTCGAACCTAGCACATCACATATTATTTATCATTGTCTTCAAACATATATTCATAGACATCATATATTTATTTTGGTTATGGGAAAACCACATGTATATAACTAATGTATGACCACAGACTAGACTTCAGTGTATAATAGATTTTTTTCTTCTTTTTGTTTCTTGTAGTAAGGCTTTATTTTAGTAGTTTTGATTGGGGTGTTTAAGTGTCATGGCGAATATGTATCCTGCCTGCATGGTTTATAAACTATTTTTATATTTAAAAATCAGGCTTCTTGTGTGTGGTGTGGTCTCTTTGCAGTATTCTGTTTGCCAGCATCTAGTTCAGACAAGTCTCACCTTCAAATAGACGGGTCATGTGAGAGATAATATTAGACACCTCTAGCTCTGTGCTTCACAAACAGCTGGTGGATGGATGGTGTCCTCTTTAACTTTTACGAAAACAAGCCTGGAGAATGTGAGAAAATGCATATAGAATACTATTTGTACATAAAACCCAACTCCAGTTACTTGTTTTATAAATGTCCTTTTTCTGATGAAAAAGAAACAATTGGTGTGATTTCACAAAACTTGATGGTATAATTCATGACTTACACAGAAGTTGACTATTTTAACTCACTTTAAGAAACCTGAAAAGACCCTGCCTTTGTGTTTGTTTACACAGACAGCGCCCTCCGAAGGTTATTGACAGACAAGTGTTCACTAGGAGGGCAAATCGTATTTTGAACACTCCAGTTTTAATTCTTTTGAACATTGTTTTATTAAATAAAAAAAACAAAAAAAAGCACAATTACTAGCTGTTGTACAAAAACATCTGCTGATTATGGTCACATTTGTAAAGTAACAGTATTTAATTGGGAAAAATAAAATGCTGGGAGAATTAATTACTCACTATGAACGTTATTCTATGCTGAATAGCAGTCTTAGTACCCTCACTGGACATACTGAGGAGGACATGCTCCATTAACACTGCTGTCCAACATGGTTATAATAAATCCATTTCCAAAAGCTCCATTCCTGGCTGAAGAGACACCAAACCCATCAGACAAAAGACAAGTGATACAGAATGTAGGCCTAACACTCAACACTATCAGCTCGGTTTCCTGGTATTCTACACAAAGAGGTCATTTTAACATTGCAGCATTTATAGTGGTATTTTAGTATTAGGAACAGTCCCAAGCATGCACATCTTGAATGAGATACTTTTAATTATCTTCAACAAGTGAATGTTTAGGACAGGTGTAAACATGACATACACAATTTGGACGACACAAAAGAAAAAAAGGAATTTGCTGACATACGGCTCAAGTTTAACACCTTGGTTCTCCATTTAAAGGCAGATTTCAACCCTTGTATATTGCTTCTGAAGCTTTTACACAAAACATATTCCCAGTTACCAACAAGTTCTCCAATATGTAAAAAAAACCAAACAGATTAAACAAGTATTCTTGCTGCTTTTCCATGTGAACAATTCATTAAACTGAGCATGTTGAATATGGACTGATCACATGAGTCTGGTCACTTGATGCGTGTCTTCTGAGCAAGAGGGTCGGGTCAGGTCAGCTTCAGCCCCGAGTGGAGAGGTGAGATCAGACTATGGGTCATTTCTTCTGCATTGTCACACCCCTGGGCAGGTGAGAGAGAGCGCAAGGAGAGGGTCGATCTGTGCACCCTGCCCTCACTCTCCCTACCTTAAAGTCTGTATGGCACGTCTGGTAGTGAAACTTAGAATCCCATACCGCCCATGCCTCCCATGCCTCCCATACCACCCATACCACCCATGCCTCCTGGCATTTCCTTCTCCTCCTTGGGAAGCTCTACGACCACAGCCTCCACTGTCGAGAGCAGAGATGCGACACCAGCAGCGTCCAGCAGTGCTGTCCTTACCACCTGCAGGGGGAGCCCAGAGAGACTGTTAACGCATCTGCAGTATTTTCACCTCACAGCAGAGTGCACCAGAGATGTAAATTTTCTTTTTGTGTTTAAAAACAGTTTAGACTCAAACAGACCTTTGTAGGGTCAATGATTCCTTTTTCCACCATGTCGACGTACTCGTTGTTAAGGGCATCATAGCCGACCTCATTTCCGCTCTGAAGGATTTTTTCCACCACCAGAGAACCCTCTACTCCTGCATTCTTAGCAATGGTCATGGCAGGAATGCGCAGTGCTCTACGGATGATGTCGATACCTGAAAAAAAAAATAATAATTTGCATTTGTTTAAACCACACCCAAAACACTACAACGATAAATTCTGATGATTTTCTTTCCCCCCTTAAGGAGACTTACCGATCTTCTGGTCATTGTTGACAGGTTTGATGGTGTCCAGGACAGGGATGCAACGCAGGAGAGCACAGCCACCTCCGAGAACGATGCCCTCTTCGACAGCCGCCCTAGTGGCGTTCAGAGCGTCAGTCACTCTGTCCTTCTTCTCGTTCACCTCCACGTCACTCGTTCCACCAACCTACAACAGAGCACATAAAAATCAATCACTCTAACCTCAAAGCTGTTACTTCTAAATAGGAAAAGAAAAGAAAAAAAGTTCTCACCTTGAGTACAGCCACTCCATCAGAGAGCTTGGCCAGGCGTTCGTTGAGTTTCTCCTTCTCGTAATCGCTGGTGGTGGTCTCCAGCTGCTCGGCGATCTCAGCAGCACGCTTCTCGACGGCAGATGGGTCACCACGGCCCTTCAGCAGCATGGTGTCATCCTTGGTCACGACCACCTCGCCGACACGGCCGAAATCATGCGCCTGTATGTCTTCGACAGCCAAGCCGACAGCCTCGTCGCCGAACACCTGAGTGAACAAACAAGCTTATATTATACATCTGTTTAGTAACTAACTTGATTCCAGAAACATTAGAAACACGTACCGTTCCTCCAGTAGCAATTGCCATGTCTTTAAGCTGGTTCTTTCTGTTGTCTCCGAAGCCTGGGGCCTTTACTGCCACAACCTGCAGTCCAACCTTCAACCTGGAGGAGTTAAATACACGTTATAGCCTGAATGTTCTAATTAACAGAGCAGTTTTAGAAACATGAATGGAAATTAAAAAGTATTTACAACGATCTGTATTTAAAATAAGCTTCTATTATAAACAGACATCACTTGTACGTTAAAATGACAAACCTGTTGAGCACGAGAGTGCTTAGGGCCTCTCCGTCCACATCCTCTGCCACAATGACCAGGGGTTTCCGATGCTGGTTGGCAATCTCCAGGGCTGGAACGATGCTCTGGACGCTTGAGATCTTCTTCTCGCTCAGAAGCACGTAGGCATCCTGGAACTCGCACTTCTGACCTACAGAGAGCGCACAGTAGATAGTGAGTGAAGGAAAGTTTGGGAATAATTACACCAGGTCTGCTTTGTTACAGACCGCACTATGTTTTTGCTGACCTTTAGCTGTGTTGATAAAGTACGGGGAGATGTAGCCACGGTCAAATTTCATGCCTTCAATGATCTCCAGCTCATCATGCAGGGTTTTACCATCCTAGATCGCATAGAAGAGTCACAGATCAGGGAAATGTTCACCACATTTAAAAGTAGTTATCTTAAGCAAGCAAGGGAAATGCGTACCTTTACGGTGATGACTCCTTTACGTCCCACTTTCTTCATGGCATTGGAGATGATCGCACCGACTTCAGTGTCTCCGTTGGCAGAAATAGTGGCTACCTGTGAACATGAAGGAGAATATTTTACAGTCAACGGACGAAATATTAAATCTGGCTCAATACAGAACACAATCCTTTTCCTTGATCGTTTAACAGATTCAAATTCTTACCTGAGCAATTTCCTCTGGTGTGGTGACTGGTTTGGACAGCTTCTTCAGCTCATTGATGACAGTTTCCACAGCGAGCATGACTCCTCTGCGGATCTCTACGGGGTTGGCGCCTTTGCTGATGGTGTCGAAGCCCTCCTTGGCAATGGCACGTGCCAGTACAGTGGCGGTGGTGGTCCCGTCACCTGCCTCCTCATTTGTGTTATTAGCCACATCCTGTACCAACTTGGCCCCGATGTTCTTGTACTTGTCCTTCAGTTCAATGCTCTTGGCAACTGTTACTCCGTCTTTGGTGACCTTTGGGCTGCCCCAGCTCTGCTCGATGATAACTGTGCGACCCTGATGAATGATGAAGACATTAAATATATAAACTGAGGATCTTCTGGCAACAGATCACAAAGATATCATGGAAAAAATAACGATCACTCCACAAGTAAACCGCACCACTATTACCAATACCAATCATAATATTATATTCATTTATATAACTGATCATGTGATCAACATTTATTACAATAGCACAGATCATCAACATTATATGAAGTCTACCAGTAGTGTGTGTTTAATACACATGGTGGCCTGCCTCCATAGACATTCTTCCTTCTATGAACTTTGATATTTTCTTTTTATTTTAGATTCTTGAAACAAACCATCGATGATTAAATAGAACCAATGAATTTTGGTAATTCAAGCTTTGGTAATTGTGCTTATATGAAGTAGTCGATTAGAATCAGCCCAGAACAATTATTATACTAAAGAAGAAAATAATTTCAGCATGTAATATCAGATCTAATGCATTAAGAAAAAAGAAGAAAAGAAAAAAACATTTGGGGTTCTTGCATTCAGCATTAAGAACAAGTGCTGTAATTTATACTTTTAAATAAACGTCAAAGAGGCTAACCACAAACAAACCTTTGGTCCCATAGTGACGGCCACGGCATCTGCCAACAGGTCCACTCCCTGGAGCATGAGCGCCCGGGCATCTGCTCCAAACTTTACATCCTTGGCATAGGCACGGGTAAGGTGTGGTGCTAGAGCCCTGCACACTGGCCTCATCTGCCTCATCAAACTGGGCAAGCGCAACATCTCTGAAAAACAACACAAAGACCTGATGAGATATTTATTTATCATTCATTCATTGTCTCTACCGCTTATCCTGTATACAGGGTCGAGGGGGGGTAATGTATTCCAGAAGACTGAGTACATTTTACATTACATTTCCAGCATTTGGCAGATGTGACTTACATTTTACCTCATTATCGATCTGAGAAGAAGGGTCTTACACAAGGGCAGCTTGGTTTTGAACCTGGGACCCTCCAATCAGTAGTCCAACATCTTGACCACCAAGCTGCCCCTTGGGTCCCAGTCCGTCTCAGGGCACACACCCTCACATATGCTCATTCACACACTACGGGTAATTTGGGAATGCCAATTAGCCTAATCTGCAGGTGTTTGGACAATCTGGAAAATTCTAAAATCATCCACGGTGAACTGAAATTAAAGGCACATGACGACACAAGGCAGATGTCAACTAGCGCCCCTACTGGTACTTTAATAAACTGCAGTGATTTTCGCTTTTTCCTCCTACAGGCATTAACGTTCTAGCCAACCATATTTCATTAAGCTCACACATTAAATAATTTAAATTAACCAGTTAAACGCGTTAGTTCTTACTCTCATATATTAGTCTCCCTCTCCTGTATATACACCGTGCCTTGCTTAAAACTATAGTATGGTTCTTTCATCAGGCTCAGTCTAGCCCACGTGTGCTCGGGTCATGCGTCACAAGGTCAACCTCAACGTCCTCATGGCAACACGTCCGGAAATGCCGTCTTACACACACCAGCAACATGACAAGCTCACAAAACCGTTAAATTACATATTAAAGATGGTGTAGCATGAAATCACGAGACTATGACAGCATACCACCCGTATCCTTTTCTAGCTAGCCGACATTAATGGTTTACACTTTAACACTGAAAGGCAAGATTGTGCAGTAGTGACCGGAAGGTTGTGGGTTCGAGTCTCCGGACTCAGTGTTCAACTCTGATTGAGGATTTTTTTTTTATATATATAAAAGGGTTTGCAAGAGAAAATAAAACGTTAATGCAATGTAAAATAGTTAGCATACAGATTAGACAGGGAAGGCAGATAATCTAATCATGCATTTGCCTACAACAAGCTACATTTTTCATAAAAAATGTTTTTTTATTAAAAATAAAAAATAAAAAAATAAAACAATTCAGCATCTGATATTTGCTAGATTGAAGCCTGGTTGTAAACTAGTGTTAATTTCTAACCATGGTCAGTTGTTCATCTTGCTAATCCTTGTTATTTAAGCATTTAAATTTGTTATTTAATGGACATTTCCTGTTCATCTAGCACAAATTAATATAGAACCATTACTAACAACTGTTTATTCAGAGTTGTGTTATTTGATGTCTGTTTAACATCACGATCTTAATTTAACTTTTGCTAATCAAATCATGAAATGCTTATAGAACGAATTATTTAGCAAATAAGGTAATCCTTCTATAGAATATGTATTATTTGTATTCACCTGCATATAAAAATATATGTAATATTAATTTGATCAAACTTACTTAAGCAAAGACTGGAACCGAAGAGGGGAGCGAGCGAGAGAGAGGTCTAACGCAAGGACTGTGCTCCTGCTGCAACTCAAGTAGATCCACTGTAACGCACATGGGCTTCTACATCCGGGTAACAAACCGGCCCGCCCCGAAACCTGGATAACATAAATTGTTAATAATTAACACTTTTTTAAAGCGTTTATTAACAAAAATACTACTGTTCATATCATTTTATGTATTTCTCTTCAAAATAAAAAGGAACTGGTGTACGGATATAATCCCTTACACTGCAGAAAAATTTTAAAATCTATATTTATGCTCGTTCCTGGGCTTGACTTTTCCAGAAATTTCGCGATGCTATTGGAGAAAAAAAAAGCGAGGTCAGGGGTTGACATTGAATAATTCCTGTGCATGGTGCTCAGAATGAAATAAAAAATTTATTTAACCTCGCATAAAATAATTGTTCATAGAGAATAGAGAATACAAATACAGCCTGCATACGTTTATTAGTTTGTTTTGTAGTATTGGAGAAATCCTACAACATTTTGTTCAGGCAACGTGCACGTTCGCGCATGCGCGTTAAGCTTCTAGAGCTTTCTTCACGTGGGGCTCTGAATCCTCTCCTTCACCACTCGCTTTTCTCTGCTCTTTCACACACAGACAGGACCTAGAGCCGCTAAAGATATCGGCAGACATGGTAAGATTACTAATGATCTGATCTGATTATTTCAGCAATAATACAATATCGAATACCTGATGACCTCTCTCAAATTTTTTTTTACTCTTCTTCTATCAATTCGGCAAATTAGTCCTGTAATGATGATTTTATACCCGGCAAGGTCATCATGCAGTCGCCAGGATCTGATGATAATTAGGGAGATTCTTTAAATTGAATCGTGTTATGCGTCATATTATATTCATACATTTGGAGGTACTAGGCTTTTCCGTAGAGGAACAGGCGACATTCATGCTCTCTAACACGAGTGTGATGGATTAGCACTGGCATAACCTCCTTGGTTTTATAAAATGCTCTACAGATAACTTGCAGCGCGCGAGCTGGCACTCCTGTGACATGAATGAGCCGAAAAGTTTATTATTTAAAAAAAATGCTTGTTGCCTGTCCGTGCACGTACCCTGATCAGCTGTCACGTGGTCAGCGAGTGTTCATTTTTTATAACGTTTAGGGACAGGCACGATATTCAACAGTCTGTTCGATAGCTAGAGCGATGGATATACGCCACTGACGGATCAGACGTATGCGTGCGCTGTCTGTATTCACTTCCGGGTTATTTCTTGCCGCGTCGCACGTGAGCTGATTTTTTTACTTCATGCACGGCTCGTGTAGTGGACATGAAGCATGGAACTTTTTATAATCCACCATAAACCCCTTCTTTGCTGGTTTATACTCTAACATTTAACCCAAGCTCTTGTCTTTCATGGTTTTGCCGTTTTCTTATTTCTTCACATTTACTAGTCAAGAAGGAGTTTAGATTTTTGTGGAGTTTCAATTACAGTAGACCTCCTGATCTATTCCTAAAAAAAGATAGAGATAGATAGATAGATAGATAGATAGATAGATTCCAATGGGAAATTGTAGCATTACAGCAGCCAGTTCACAGATTATACAAGCAACAAGTTGTAGAAGAATATTAAGGCCACATACAATATGAGAGAGGATAAAGTTATTAAAAATATGTAAATGTTGAGGCAATTTGCTTGTCCTCTTCCACTCTCCATCTGGTTCTTTCCAGATATTTCTCTTGTCTGCTTCAGCCTTAAAGGATTATCATGGTGTCAGTGTCCTTTTGTCCTTCATCAAATTGGTAAACATTTACAGAGCCTCCAAATTCTGTCCCTCCTCCCTTAACCCTTTAACACCCCTCCAAGGTTCTGTCCTTGGTCCTCCCCTTCCTCACACATGACCTTCACTCAAGGGCACGACCACATTAGTGTGCACCTGGTGTTGCAGATCTCTTTTTCTGTAGCAGTTTAATTCCTTAAGTTTAGTTCCTTTAATTCCTTAAGTTGTTAAGGCTCAGTAGAATAAGCAGTTTGTGATGCATGATATTTAGTAAAATGACTGAGGTCCTAATGCTGATAAACCGTATTGATTTCAAACACAATGTAGTTCTTCAGTACCACAAGGAATATCCACTGTTACTAGTAATTTACAGAGAGATATTGACAGTGCGAAACACTGTTCCTTAGAAGCTTCAGTGTCCTTGGTTCGATGTTTAGCTCAGTTAATTTTGTTTAGCACCCAGTGATGGACTGACATCTCATCCAGTAGGTATTCAGTGTTGCTGAGACAGGCTCTGGATTTATGGCGTCCCTGACCAGGATAAAGCCATTATTAAAGATTAATTAATTAATTAATCTTTAATAATGGCTTTAATTAAATTAATTAATTAAATGAAAGCTAATTAATTAATTAATTAATTAATGAAGTTCAGTCTTTAGTGACCTCTACTGGAGCTTATGTGGATGTGAACATTGTTGTTTTATATTGTCTGGCAAAATGTATTTCTCATTCGGTTAGCATCATCATTTACTCCTCTATAGGCTAAGGCTTTCCGGAAATTTCTTCCCATGTTCGACCGAGTGTTGGTGGAGCGGTTCTCAGCAGAGACCGTCACTAAAGGAGGCATCATGATTCCTGAAAAATCCCAAGGCAAAGTGCTGCAAGCCACAGTGGTGGCTGTGGGACCTGGAACCACTAAAAAGGTGTTTATCATCAAAAATATGTTTTCTTGTACATCCTTTATTGTGATAAGAGATTTTAAAAATCACATTATTGCCTTTTCTGTCAGAATGGAGCTGTAACGCCGGTCAGTGTGACAGTTGGCGAAAAGGTTCTACTACCAGAATACGGAGGCACGAAGGTGGTTCTTGATGATAAGGTATTTGTATTTCTATGTTGTGATAAATTTGTGAAAACATAAACAAAACCTGTTCTAACAATTGTGATATTTTCAATCCTAGGACTATTTCCTGTTCCGGGATGCAGATATTCTAGGAAAATATGTTGAATAATCTGTTGTAGTGTCCATAATAACCACACTTGTGATCCCCAAGAAGTGGTTGCTTCTTTTTCCTTTTTTTTTCTTTTTTTTTCTATGTTGTAAATAATTACGATCATACTTTGTTATATTAATAAAGTGAATTTGGGGGAATCTTGATGCCTTGTTTTTGAATATTCTTTCAAATACAGTATGTTCTATTTGATATAATGCTTTTAAATGAAAGCTATGTTCACAATGCCCTGAATTGATATATTTCAGGTAACCAATAACAGGATGTTGTGATGACATATTGTCCAATTGCAGCACACCCTGTCATTTTCTTAGCATCATTTCCTACTTAGAAGTTCAAATAATGGACAATAAAAACAATAAAATTTTTGAAATATAATATAGAAAAAACAGTATACCTAATTTAATTAGCAAATTACTGTATATGGCAGCAGTGACGAGCATAAAATCATGTCGATACAGCCCAGCAACTTGGGTTGATGTTCACATCAACCAAAAACATGGGGGTTGAACTGTCATTTTGGACATGGCATGATTGGACAGCTGAACATGGCCCTTGCTTTGTGTCAACAGTCCAGGCTGGTGGATATGTTGTAATGGTATGGGGAATGTTTTTTTTTTTTTTTTAAGCAATCTTTGTGCTGATTACTACAAATCAATCATCACTTGAATGCCACAAGCTGTTAAGAGTAACGTTGCTGACCATGTGCATCCCTTCATAACCACAATATATACATCTACTAATGTATGCTTTCAGCATGATCATGGACGATGTTACAAACTAAGTAATCTCATACTCATTTCATGATCATGACAGTAATTTTAGTGTTCTTGAGATCTTCAGTCACTGGATCCGAATATTTATATTTAAGCATTTTGCAGATGCTCTTATCCAGACGACTTACAAAAGTTTCCATCGTTAGATATATACTTACACTGGGTTACTAGGTTACTAACGAGACGTCCCATCATATTAGTCAACGCTGTTGGGAAGTTTTTGTTTTTTCTTTTTAGTTTACTGGAGGGTGAAGGGTAGGTCAGTGGTCCAGGCATTGGAATACTAATCACAAGGTCGATGCCAATGTTGAGCCCTTGAACTGCTCAAATATACCAAGAGGTGAAATGTAGGTTGCTCTGTATAAGGGAATCTGCCATAAAATGAACAGCTTTTGGTGTTAGAAGTGCATTTGAACACTCAGATGCAGAAAATTGCATGTTGCAATTGTGAAGCTAAAATGAGTGAAATGGTGGAGCTGAAGTCATTCAATAAGGACCAACTGTTCATACTGTTCAACTGTTGTCACCAGTGGGGCAAAAAGTCCAGACTCAACGTGACAGAGAATCACCACCTCACAGTCTCTAACCCTAGGTAGTAACACTATGGGTTCAGTGCATCAAACACCACGTGTAAGTCGAGAGGAACAAATACAACAAAATATAATTTAAATAAAGATTAACACATACTATTTCATGAACTGTTTAAACAAACATGAGCCACCAGTGCCCTGTCCTTATTATCATACCATCAGTGTCCCCGAGAAGACCAGCAGCCGAAGCAATAAAACATGCATAAAACATATATATGTCTTTATATAGAACTCTAAGATAAGGGCGTTACTTTTGTTGGCTTATGAGCACTGTAGTCCATACCACAGGGTTTAAAAAAAACAGCAAAAGAAAATGAATTTCGACGCCATTTTACGGGACATTTCAGTCACCGCTCGATATTTCCACCGTCACTCCAGTGTTGTAGTAGTAGTAGCAATACCAAAGACGACCGCTAGAGGCGCGCGCACGCAATTAAGTCGGTCGAGATGGTCATGGCGGAGGGGACAACCGTTCTGAGGAGGAACAGACCGGGCACCAAGGCGAAGGTACACAACATATGGACAGGGGATTCAACCAAGAAACCTGCTGAGAAAACAGTTAATGCGATTTAAGCTCGATGAAGGCTAATGATACGGGTGACTAGCTGGCTCGTTTGAGATGGTTTGAAGTTGAAGCTCGACTCGCTAACGCTAGCAGGCTAGTCTGCTCAAACCTCTGGATACGGACGCTGAAAGCTCCATATTACTAGTACTGTCTGTTACCGTTGTGTTTTTAATTAAACGTTTGTTTAGATGTGTTCACTTAATCTACTCGCTCCAGACTCGAAGTTGTTTATCTTGCATTGTTTATTAGCCACTTAGCTTACTGGTAAACAGCTTAGCCATATTCAAAACTGCACTCCCCTGCTAAATAATAATAATAACAATACAGTATCTCGGGTGCTCTGTTGATGTAATGTTTAGGAGTATAGCAGAACTGGATCTAGGATTGTAATATTTATATATAATTTGTAATGTAATTAGTCCATATAAATTGTGAATTAGTTTGATGACTATTTCACCCCCTCACCAGTTAGTGCTGGTATTTAGGAAGCGTTACCCGGATAAGCAGAAGCAAGAAAATCACTTACTACATTATACTACATTATTTATCTCATTTATTTGCCTTTAATAGGGCTTTAATGTATCTCGAATTCTCAGGCATTTTTATGTGCAGCATTAAATCCTAAATCTGTGTGTTTTCTTCATTGTACCAGGACTTCTACAACTGGCCCGATGAGTCTTTTGAGGAGATGGACAGCACTCTGGCAGTGCAACAGGTGTGTGCTGCTCAAAACTAAACCTTTAAGGTCTACCACACTTAGGATACTTTGTGCATTTTTGCAGGCTTGCTTAGTGGTTAGTACTGTGACTTTGCACCTCCAGGGTTCGGGTTCGATTCCCACCTTGGGTCTGTGTGCATGGAGTTTGCATGTTCTCCCTGTGCTTGGTGGGTTTCCACCGGTTTTCTCCCATGCGGACTAGTCTAATTTTGGTTCCTAAAATTGCCCATAGTGTGTGTTTGTATGCCTTGCAATTGCCCATATTGGCATGCTGTCCAGGGTGTTCCCTGCTCTGTGCCCTAACATTTTTTTGGGATAAGGATAAGTGGTATAGACAGCGAGTGCTACAGATGGTGGACACCTCACTATCACACCTACCACTCAACAGTTAGGCTACGCCCTCTAATTCCATGGTCTTTCCTGATATTTCTTTCTTTCACATGCCTAAGGTGTCCTAAATATGCAATAATATCCTTTGAACAGGTGATATTGAGATATGTCTGCTATCTATTCTCTGTAAAGCCATCATAATCTGTGGTGCTGTTAATTGGTGATTTCTGAGGCTGGTCAATTTAAATGAACTTCTCCTCTGCAGCAGAGGTAAGTTTTGCTCTTGCTTTCCTGGGATGGTCTACACGAGAGCCGGATTCATCATGGTGCTTGATGGGTTTTGCAAATGCACTTGACAGTACTGTTCTTGCAAGAACTGTTCCAGAAAGGGTGACCTTCATGTTTCAAAATAGCTGACTGTTATTGTTACTTAATTATCTAATTCTTTATATGTTATTTCATAGATGTGAAATCTCCAGTATTGTTCTAGAATGTAGAGAATTAATCATTAAATCAAACCATGGAATTAAAAGGTGTGTCCAGACTTTTGACTGGTACTGTATCTATACTTGTTTAACATTCCATTCCATGTTGGACTCTAGGCATTTGTGTTTGGTCATTCAAAAGAGCATTAGAGAGATCAGGCACTAAGTTGTTCAGAGTGGTTGAGTTCATGGCTCTGTGCAGGACACTCAAGTTCAACACCAACTTTAACAGACCATGGCTGCGTTCACATCAGTTTGAATATCCCTATGAATAGGGCTACACAGCCATGTTAAGTCTGATTCCAAACCGAAAGGGAACGAACCTGTTCAAAGGGAACTGTGAACGGTATAGGAAACAATGTTCAAGGAAACAAAAGGGAGTGAACAATGGGTCACCACTTTGCTGGAAGTGGACATGCAAGATTTCCCATGGAAAAAAAATGGAGCTCGAAAAAAGGGATTTGTATATCTGTTATCATTATGGGGGAAAACAATATGACAATTTTTCATTTAATTTAATCAATAAATCCTATTTTGTGTAGGGTAGTAATTTATATAAAAAAACAAACAAAAAAAAACTATTTGAACTATTGAACTATATCCATATGGATAGATAGATTATTTGCATTATTTTTTTCAGAAATATATATTTTAGAGCTAAATTTTTCCATTCCTGAACTGTAAGCCTTAATTGACTACATGGATCCCTAAATATAATTTATTTAAGTTATAATAACAACATTGATAATGTGTGCTGTGATTAGCACTAATACATAAATAAGTGAAGAAAGAAAGAAAGGCTCCTTGGACCTGGTTATGCTTCATGGACTAATGGGTGTTCCTGAACCTCATTTGGAAATTCCTTGTGTTTAAAGGTGTGGAGTCATTTGATCTAACAACACAACTTGGCCAGTAGTTCTGGCTGTAACATGAAGTTAAGGGAATGGCATGAATGCCGGATGTAATCCAAGCCTAACAATGAACCATTTTTTTAAAAAGGTGTTCTTGTTTAACAAGGAAAAGTGCAGGTCCTTGCTTATGATGAAGCTTTCTGTGAGAAGACAATTTAATATTTTTGGAAGGAGTCTCCAGTGCCAGTGTTTGTTAATAATCAGGGGTCAACCTACAGCTTTTTTTACATTTTCCAACATGGGAGTGGTTTCTCTCTCAATTTTTTTTTCTCATAACTTCAAGAGAAAATAAATAAACACAAGTTTGCAACTGCTGTAATAGAAATGAAACAGAAAGTAAACATAATAACCCGAAGAGAAAAAAAAACAGTATGTTATTCTTTAATAGAAATACAATTCACAGGGTGGTAACAGTACTGCATAAATGCTTTAATAAGTTGCTCTTTATGTCTTGCTACATGTTATGATGTTTCTGTCTCTCGTAGTATATTCAGCAGAACATTCGCTCAGACTGCTCCAACATAGAGAAGATCTTGGAGCCTCCTGAAGGTCAGGATGAAGGAGTGTGGAAGTATGAGCATCTCAGGTAATGTTTATTTAAATACCCTGGAACGATACTGAGAGGATAGTCTTTTTTTATTTCTTAAAAGTGAAATTGTTTACATTTTTTCCAGGCAATTTTGTTTGGAACTCAATGGCTTGGCTGTAAAACTCCAGGTAATCTCCAGTTTATATTTGTATTTTGTATAAATTGATGCACAGTCATCAGATACTGCATGAATAGGTAAAATAATGGCACCACCCATGTTGACCCAGTTGTGTGCCTTTGTGTACTGAGTAATTGTCTCTCTTTGTGCATGCAGAGTGAATGCCACCCAGACACATGCACCCAGATGACTGCCACTGAGCAGTGGATCTTTCTGTGTGCTGCCCACAAGACTCCAAAAGAAGTGAGTACAATGTGTACCTCTCTACGATTGTGTCTGAAACATCAAAGATCTGTAAAGGTTTTTGGATTTTTAGGGGGGGAAAACATTAGGTGACTTGACAAGTTGACTGGAAAGAAAATTTTGCATCCCTTCCCAATTAGTAAACTTTGTGAGAGGAACTCGCTCTCCTAGTTGTGTTTTTCACTCACAGGAGCTATTGCTGAGGATGGAGCATTGATTGGCTCCCCATTTTCTAAGTAGAAAATCTAATCTGATCTAATCTCTAATCTTCTTCTATATTTCAGATTAAACACTTCACAGCGGGTAGAACCACTTTGCATGTCAGAAGATATATTCTAATTAAAAGCTTGGAACATAAACAGACTTACAATCTTATCAGATCAATGTCCATGTAAACAGTTGTAATCTCCAATCGGAATGATTTCAATTGAATTAAAGAAATATTGTCCATGTAAACGTAGATTGATGCAGTGTTGTCTCAGTGTTGATTTGACTCCTTGAGAACAAACGTGAATAATCCATGGCTGTTATGATTGTGCTATCATTGTCATGCTTCTAGCTACAATGCAAGATGTACTGACTATCACAACCTCTCTTTCTCCTGTTCAGTGTCCTGCCATTGACTACACCAGGCACACTCTGGATGGTGCAGCATGCCTTCTCAACAGCAATAAGTATTTCCCTAGTCGGTGAGTGCTTCCTCCTCTAAGCTGCCATTCTTTGTATTATGGAATGTGGATAAACAGGTTGGAGATTGTTCAACACGACCATGCAAATGATTTTTACCACTTTTAAACCCTACTCATGGCTGCATATGTCTGTGTTATGTATCACTCACTACTGCTGTGCTCATGAGCGTGGTGTTCTCTGTACAGCGTCAGCATTAAGGAGTCCTCAGTGGCGAAGCTGGGCTCAGTTTGTCGTCGCATCTACAGGATCTTCTCCCATGCTTATTTTCACCACCGACAAATATTCGACACGTACGAGGTCAGCAGATAATTTCTGGCATGTTCAACTTTTCTGTGTTGCTGTTTTCAGAAGGTTTAGAGGAAGTCATGTTTGAATGGCATTTTTTTAGCTTGATCAGTAGGGGGCATCCTGAGACAGTATTCAACTAAGGATGAAATACTGCCCTGGACATATAACCATGTCAATGTGAACACGTATAAATATACTATTGCTTAGCCTGTGCATTTGGGAATAAGATAAGTAGACCTTTTGGGCAATGCTTTAGAAAATCTGTCCCGCTTTAACTTTTTTTTTTTGGCAAAAGTAATCCCTTTCCAGGAAAGTTCCTCTTTCTGAGGAACAGTACTACTTGTATCACAGGCAGTTATTATATGAAAATGCACATCACCCTTTTTTCATATCACCTACAGAACGAGACGTTTTTGTGTCACCGATTTACCCGCTTTGTAATGAAGTACAGCCTGATGTCGAAGGACAACCTGATCGTGCCCATCATGGAGGAGGAGGAGAACCAGAGCGGCTCTGGCGGCGAAAGTGAAGCCTGACCTCGAGTCTGAACAACTGCAATTCAGATGCACATACTTAAAGGCCTATTTTTTCCCCCCTTGCTATAACCTCTCCCAGAGCAGCTCCTTTGTACATACATATGTCCTACTCTTGCATTCCAGCATAATAATCTGACAAAATGCAAGAGTCTCTCCTTTGCTTCTTTTATTCCTATAAGAACAAGTGTGGTGATATTCACCCTTTCTTTACTTGTTAAGTTATTGTGTGGGTGGAGGTGTTTTATCTAACTTTTTTTCTTTTTTTTAATGAACTTAAGTTAGATATTTTCTTTTAATAGTAATAAACACACCTCATACCCAGAGCTGGCTCTGAGCCGTACTGTTCAGTGTACTAGCACATAGGTTTAGTAGCTTGTCATGTTTGTGTATAGAAATGGAAAAACTAATGTGAATAAATGATGAGCAAAATGAGGGAATATGTTTTAATAAAATATTAACTTCATCAATACGTGTTGAGTTACATTATTTAAAATACTGTCACTGGTAGATTATGCAGGTTATTCAATAAAAACATTACAGAAAAAATGGCTTATTAATCCTATATACAGCATTATAATATTCTATAACCTGTTTTTCTTTATAGTGTAAAGCAAGATAAAGTCATAAGGGGAAAAATGCAAAATATTAAGTCTTTTTAAATGTGATTACACTCCATTGGTGTCACCATGCTAAGTAGCAATGCTGTACAAAGTCAAGTTATAACTCCCGCAGACCCACTCTGATCCAGCCAAAAACACAATACTTAAAACGTGTAATGTTAAAGTGAACAAGTGTGTAGTTAGTTCTCACACCGGTCTTTAACTAAAAACCTTGTGTGAGAACTATAACTTACGTGACCCTTTATCTTTTTGAACTTTAAACGAACAACGAAATCAACAACCTTTTATAGCACCACTTAAGTTCAGAACATGCAGACTGAATTTCCAATCCGATTTCTTTCCCCCCAATGTCCAAATGAGGTGAATGAAACGCATATGAAAAAAATTACTTTTTCTTTTTGGCCCTATTCAAAAAAGAAGCCTTTATATCAAGAAGAGGATGGTGCTTTTGCTGACTGACGGCTTGCTGTTGACATCCTCAGTACCATAAAAAGCAAGTCTGAATTACACAAAATCAATATTTTTATCCTGCAGCAAAGTAGCTGAGATGAGCCTCAGTGACCCGGTCAGCATGCAGCATTGTGTCTTTGCTGGTGGACAAGCAATGCTGACTGGTGTGTAATTATTGAAAAACAAAAAAAGAAGAACAGGAAAAATCACCATAGAATTGTACAAATGTTTTAAAAAACAAACAAACAGGGAAGGAGTGTGATGGTGCAGATGTGTGCTACAAGCCTTTACAGAATAACAAAGTAGTGTGATGGACGTGTGCTGTGCAGCTGGTCAACTTGGAGATCTGCCATGCCTTGCTCGAATAGACACAAAATGAGATAAAATCCACCCCGTAAGGAAATTATGGCTTTATAAAAATATCAAAAGTGCTAAATGTTTATCTATGTAAGAATATGAGGGAAACGGGAACTTACAATGCAAGTTGTTAATGATTAAAACAAGATCATCATCAGTTCTCCTAAAGAACAGAGCTGAGCATCTTAAATCCAGTTCCTTATTGAAACTGTTTGTTGTGTGGACCGGTCATATACAGGTGACCTCAGCTGCCCCGTCGTCCTGCTCAAAGCCCCCGTCCTCCAGCTGGGACAGGGCACTGGGATAACTCGCTCCAAACAAAGGGAATGCCCCAGAGCCCAGTGAACTGGGGGAAAGCTCCTCCGAGTGAGTCGATCCCGTCGTTCGATTCACACTGACCTTTTCTCTCGGAGTACAGCCACCCTGAGAAACATCAAGAAACAAGGAGATTGCAACCCGATCAATTTGGCGTCAGCTTATAAACTGCACCATTTAAATAGAAAAGTTTTAATTTGCTGTACCTGGCTGTTGTGTCGGATCAAGGATGATTTAACAGGTCTCTGCAGGAACACCACCTGTTTAGTGGCAAGATTTCCCTCACTGCAAAAAATATATATATTATTACAAAAAAAAAAAAAAAAGGAGGGGAGAGAGGAGTCTGAACAGAATGACATATATTTCACCTGTCATGGCGAATGATGGGCGTGGGCAGCACACACGTGAGTAACCAACCAAACTCAGCCAGAGTGTGAAGCAGTGGCCCGTAATCTGTCTTCACATCAGAGCCCTGTAACAGGCACATGCTCACATGCTTCACCAGATGAATAACTATTACACATCTTTAAATATCTGCTAAGTTTAAAGCACAACATGTTAGACGGACAAGAGCATGGAAGGTCAAGCTTTCTAGTTCGAGTCTACCTTTATTGATGCTGAAATAATACACAGTGTACACTAAACAAGTATAACCTTTATGCAGTGCTTTTGCTGACCTCAATAACAGTCCACTGTTCAACAACGATGGTGTCATTGGCAGGAGGTGCCGGGCTTCTCTCCTCGTACACAAACAACCCCTCTAAAGATCTGGGCACTGGATCACCTATGTATACATGAAAAGAAGAAATCCCCTCATCATTTACCTCAGCTGATGCATCATTCAGCCATGACAAAAGAAGTAAAAATATATTTCCACACGACCGCGTGTGTTACCATAATGTACACACAGCCTAATGTGCAGAAACAGCATCAATTATTTCACTGGATGTACTGTATGTGCGTTTTATTCATTGTGGATATGTACCATGAAATGATTCAATGTTAAACTGGTCTCATTAAGTCAGCACTGGAAATGTGTCACTGGCCTAATAAGAGAGCAGTGAACTACTTAAAAAGACAAATGAGGGAACACGGCCTTGCTGTTGTATCAGCAGAGACAGAGAGACAGAGAGAGAGAGAGAGAAAGAGCACGAGAGAGAACTCTTTCATGTTCTACATTCTCAGGCCCCAGATGTCTACACACACGCACACATCTGATTTAGCTGTTATTAGTCTGGTGAAAAAGAGGAAGTGAGGTCATGAGGTTGAGATGTGAGCACTAAATATAGTCACAGTGGGAGAGGAGAGACGACATGAGGAAAGGAAACAAACCAGAAACAAACACTGAGAAAATGAAAACAATAAATTTGGTGCAAAAAACATTAACACCAGGAGCACAAGTGAAGGAATTATGATCAGGTTTTTACTTTTTTAAAGAAACAGAGTAGTTTTTATCCAATATTTATCCTAGCATTATTATTATTATTATAATCAGACACATTTTTGGTTAGAATCTTGTGCCAGGATAAGTTACCTTTCGGTGTGTCCCAGTACACAAAAGAGTCCACTAATGACCAGCCTTTGCGATAGTAAGCTGCCGTCAGCTCGAGCCAATCCGCTTCCAGACCGCTGACGACTTGGCCTTTTCTGGACACGCGCATCGAGAGCGCTCCTTGGTGGTAGCAGGAGGCTAGCGGGTCCAGCAGCGGAGCACAGCCTGGAGCCCAGGTGTGAAACAGCACCAGCAACCTTAAATCTGCAAGTTAACACCACAGACATACTGAAAATCCAGATCTTTCTGTTTTCTATTTCAGAATGATGAATGGTTCATTAACAGACAAGTGACTTGTCCCTTAGTCTTTATTGGGAAACACAGCAAGATCTCTCAACGACACAAAGGGCGTCGAAACAAACACTGATCTCGAACACTAAGCTGATGTGAAGTGTCAGTGGAGCAGTCAGGATCGAAGCTAAAAATACTGTACGTTACAGCTGGATGAACTGCAGGTCAAAGTGAAGAGATGATAGAAATGTCACGAGGTAAGGTTTGGGGGCTTTGCGTGCACAATCCAAGCTAGTTTTAAAGGGGACCTATTACGCAAAATTAGCTTTTTAGTCATTTTTAGATATTCAAATTGTCTCCAGTGTGTGTGTGTATATACAAATCAAATATGTGAGGTAAAAAAAAAAAAACATTTTCCAGCTTTCTATTTAGCTCCGGTATTCCTTGGGTGTGAGGCCTTTAACTTGTTAAAGAAATAAAAAAAAAAACAGGATCTTTACATGCTACAGGAGTACAGCACAATGATGAATTCTCTTCCATAGAGATGTGATATGTCATATCAGCGTGATGTCCCTGCACTGTCTGTCTGTTCAGATCTAGCTCTTCCAATCAATCAAATGCTCCTTGTGACTGTAGAGGCTCAACCATTCTTCAGCGGGCAAGCTCTGCAGACATTTGCAATCATAAAGATTATGATGCTTTCTGTGACTATTACACTTTGCACTATTTCATATAATTGTAAAAACAATCTGGTTCCTCTTAACGCTTCTTCCTCCTGTCATCTCAGACGCTTTTTCATTGCCAGTCATGTCCGTCTTGCTCATCTGAAATCTAAATTTACACCCAGATTTTTTTTTTTTTCTCCTTTAAATCTGGAATCTTGTCCCCAAAGCAACCATCCTTTATAAGCATTTGTGGCTTACAGTCAGAACACAACTACATCAATAAAATATAGATTTATTAAAATTAAGATGGCCTGTAATATTTAAAGAGTGCATTATCACAAAGAACATGTCACTGTGACACTGATTTGATGAGAACCTCCTGAACACAAACCTCTGTTGATACGTTAAGCAAAGCCAATTTGTGTTGGATGCACAAACCTGTGTCAGTCACTCTCACACATGTTCACTGCATAAAACTGGTGTAAAACTTTTGATCTTTCATTCTGCCATCATATTCAACATCATGACTGTATGGAGATTGGAGTTTTTAGATTTGTAACCTGGACTATATCCACTGTCTTCCACGTCTCTGTCTCCTGGTGGAGTGTGTGGTGGGGAGCGACAGCTCCGTCTGGGACTCGCCACTCTTCCATTACACCTCGCTCCTCCTGCCTGTTGGAGCACAGAGCCAACGAAGCGCTCGCCTCCCTGAGCATTGCAGTTAACCTGAACAATCCACAAATGAACAGCGTCAGATTAAGCATTAATGACACACAGATATTTGTGCATGGGATGTGTATAAAATTCCCTGAAACACTTCTTTAAAAAAAAAAATTATTATGAAAGGTATGCACCTAGAATGTCACAAAATGCATTTATGCAGTATGCACACTGACCCGGTCTATAAGTGCTCTCACAGTGTCGCTGGTCAGGGATTCTCCAGGCAGTGGCCACTCCTCAACCCTCAGCAATGGCGAACTGTGTACCCTGGTCAAAGCGTGCTTACTGCAACAAACACAGGCCCACATGCAAACATTTTCACTTCAGGAAAAATTCCACTTTGCACTGGATCTAATAAAACATTGTTGGTGTTCTAAGTGAGGACAGGAAAAAGACAACCACGTGGTGATTGTATGCAGGTTTCTCACAGGCGGCAGTGTTCATTTTACACAACGTCCTGTCGAAGAGCTTGTAAAATGCATGACCCCTACTGTGATGATCCTCCTGAAGATCATGCTCAATTCATCACGGTCTGCATGTCGGCACACGAGGCTCATAAATTCCTCAATGGTTTTGCATGTCATGCTTAAGTGTTTTCCTACATGTCCAAACAAGTCTCTAAGCACACGCTGCTGCTTCTTACTTTCTCCTTTACTATAAGACTAAGTACAGTAGGTCACGGCTCAGTAGGCCTGGACGCTCTCTCTCTCTCATGCTGGTTCCTGTGTATACCATGTTGACACCTTTGTATGGTCTACTAATTAACATATACTGTATACTACGCAAGAGTTAGTTCTGACTGAGCAATCTGATTGGACGAGATGCATTCCACGACTGGTCATAATGGACGGTAACGCCACTGGAATGTTTAATAAATGTGCATCACTCTCTGTGTCCACAGTGTTCTGATAACTGTTGTGTCGGTCACAGCTTAGGTGAATGTAGGTCTGTACAGGCCACCATAATGAGGAGAGAGCAGCTGTGTCCCGAAAACCACATTCAAAGCCAGTCACAGAAGCACTTTCAGAAATAAAACACAATTGATAACGGTATCTTAAACAACACTTAGAAGCAGTTATTTAGGAGTCAAAGTCGTTTGCATCTGAACCATCCGTGTTCTTTTATTTACAAACGCAAGGCTGAATTCCAAATCGCTTTCCATCTCCTGATCAAGGGCATTACATGGTGACAATGGTTTGTACACCCCACATAGTGCACATTTCATTTCACTTTCATTTAGTGTATCTGGGATTCAAACCTGGAACCTGGAAGTTAACAGAGCTGATATTCTAAAGTGGAATAAGTAGAGATCTAAAGAAAAAATTACGAGATTTACAGGACTGCCCAATGCCTCCATGATTTATTTTCCCCACCTTCTGGCATCATAGTACCGGTAAATAAACTACTTCAAAACTAGCGTCTGTCTCCAGTTCTACCAGTCATGGAAGGATATGTCTTGGTTGGATAATGATTTGTTAAATAAAGAAACGAAATCATAATCCGTAAAAAAAAAAAAAAAAATACCACACAAGAGTGAGTGCTGTATTGCTGGATATAGTTCAGCTGAACTCCAGGTTCCAGGCCTTCAAACATGTCACAGTCATGCTATATCCAGCAATAGGTTCCACTCCCTCTTAGGTGATATTGCTTAATTATTCTAGACGGGTTGACATTAGCCTTTGTATTCTGCCCTGGATATGGGATTAGAGATTAGGAAGAGTGAAGGAGTTGGAGCAAAGGCAGTGACTAGGATACACAGTAGAAGATTAAAGTGATTACACAATAATCGGTTCACACTTTGTGGATGTGAGTTCCTGCTGCTTGGTGTGATTTCAGAGCCTGATCCTGACACTACCCTGGCCCCTCTCACCTGATCCACCCTAATCCTTTATTTCTGTCTGGAGCTTTGTGGACTCGAGAGTCATCAAACATGGATATCCTAAAAGATCTGCATTTCCCTAAACCAGTTTCGAGACGTGCCTTTGATAATCTCACTTAGATACTGATTTGTTCTGTAATCATGATCCATGATCAAAAACGTGCTTATCCCAGGACTCCCCCAAACGTCCTTAAAGCTGTTAGACTTTTATTTTTATGTTTTTTTTTTTTGTTTTTTTTTTAGCCTGCTCCATCTGACTTCGTAATCAGGGAGTTTTTCCTTCATGGCTATCGCATCTGGCTTAGGGATCCAAAACTGCATCTGGAATTAAGTAAAATTGTAAAAAGCCGAATACAAAAGAAACTAAGTTACCTGGGCCGTTGCCTGGTCAGGATGGCACGGTAGAGCAGGCTGCAGGGCAGGGCGCGCGTGCGGCCAACGGAGAGGATGATGGGATGCAAGGCGGCCAGCACGTAGCCCTGAGTGTAGTACGGCTGGAGGGCCTGAGGCAGCTCGCACAAAGAGGACAGGTACTGCACAGTGGGTCGACTACCTGGCATTAACACCAAATAATGCAAATTGAGTTAAGTATGAAAAATCCAATCTAGCTGTAGGGTACTGTTCCTCATCAGTCATACATTTGTTATGATTTTAACCAGTAACCGAATTATTCAGGTCAGGTGGACCTGGAGGCTATAATTAGAATATACCCTGAATGGGAGACCAGTCAAGGGTAAAAAACACACACACACACACACACACACACACACACACACACACACACACACACACATCAGTATGATGAATACATGAATATGATGGTCTTTCTACATCTGTCTCAATCCTCTGGCAGAGCAGCCCTTCGTGCTACACTTACCCCAAACACACTTCCTGTGTCCACAAAAGAGCTGCTGTTCATAGCATGCACACTTGTACACATTCCCACAACATTCCATCACACACAACACACAGACACGCTCACACTAAAGTGGCTTGCAGTTTTTCTACGCATGTTTAAAAACAGACAGGCACAGGCATGAAGATTCCTCAAACACGTGTGACCTCCTGAGTACGCTCATTTAAGGATAATCTGATACAGTAGGTTCAAGACTTCTGTGTTAGCATGGATTTTACTCAGCACCAAGATTAGGCAAGCAGGGGTGTGTGTGCTGGTCAGAAATGTGTTTCTCTTACTATATGCCATGTGCTTAGGATCACACCTGAGCCAGCAGAGACATGAAGAGGATACCCCATAGTGGAAGCAGAGAGTGTGTTTGTATTCACTGAGCAACAAGAACAACAACGACCTCAGAGAGGGCTGTGCTTTTATTTCCCCTGGGGATCTCCCCCTCATGCTCCCTCCCTACCTAAACTCACACACTGAACCCTCTGTTCTGTGCTCATCAAGCAACAGGGAGAGAGAGAGCGCGAGAGAGAGAGGGAGAGAGGATAAGATGTGATGGAAAAATTAGAGAACTGCAAAAAGTCAAATAATGAAAGGAAATGAAGTAAAGAGGCTAAAGAGAAAGAAAGGATGATGTAGAGAGAGAGTGAAGACAGATGAAATAGCAGCACTATTTCTGGGGCTGCAGGGTGGCAGTTTGTTTAGAGCGAGGAGAAATGCAGAGGGGGGTGGAGAGAAAGGAGAAAAGTATTTATGGGAGGTTTTATGATGCAGAAAGAGTTTAAGGGAAAAGACTAGATGTATATTAAAGAAGCATTTTGGAGGGTGAGACAGACATGTCGTCATGATGAAACATGGTCTAGTAACTCCTAACTCAGGGATTAAATCCTAGGCCATGTCCATATAGTTCACATTAATGATTATAGAAATATACACAGCATCCACTTTGACAGGAATACATGTACACCTGCTCAAGTTTTGATGTGGTGTCTGTTCTGAGATGTTTTTCAGTCCAACACAGTTGTAAGGAGTGCTTATTTGAGATCGGAGAAGAACGACCAGATTGACCTCCTTGGGGGGGGGTTCCCCGCCTTGTTCCCCCCTGCGACCCTGAATACAGGATAAAGCAGTATAGACGATGAGTGAGTGAGTGAGCCTGCAGACCCTCTGTACAAATTTTTGTTTTTCCACACCCTTATTTCTCTTTGTTAGTTATCAACCTGTCCTGAAATTTTACATCTTACCAGGACATACATGTTCCAGGACATACATGTTGCTACATGAACTGTTAATCATCATGAAGAAGAGCTCACATCACCTTCACAATCTACTGGCTAAACAGCAGAGAACAAACTTTCAGCAAGAGAATACTTCAGCTCCGATGTGACAAAGAAAACTACAGGAAGTCTTTTCTGCCAACTGCAACTAGACTTTACAATAACACTGCTCTTGTGTCAGGAGAGGAGCTGCTTCTCTGACATCACTGTAAATATTTTTATATAAATTCTGTTGTCCATCTGATAATGGTGACCTGATATGCTTGTCTACTTTCATTCCCTCTTCTTATTAATATTACGACTTGCTGGTGCACCTTACGTATGTACAAACATCATGTACATAGAAACAATATATTATTATTTTACAATGTTTTCCCTCGAACATTAATGTGCAGTTTTCAGAATCCAACCTGACTGCGTTATTGTAAACAGGTTTTTAAACTTTACCCTCTTTCTCATTGTGATTTTTAATTTTAACTTAACCTTAACATTCTTCCACACCTTGTTGCTTGTATGTTGTTGTGTAATCTGTGAACTGGCTGCTGAAACATCACAATTTTCCTTTGAGATTAACAAAGTACTCCATCCATCTATCTTTCTACCAACTGTTATTGAGTTGACCCTATTATAAGACTCTCACTCTCAAGCAGAGCGGCACTAACCAACCAGGAGTATCTGTGAGTCTTGTATGTAAAAGCAGATAGCACTTTCCAGTGATTGCATTAAGCTCACTGTGCTGCAGGCCAGGCTGAATTCATATGCCTTAAAGGAAGCATGTGCTGGCCCACAAGGTTGTAAGTAGGGTTGGGTATCGTTTGGTTTTTTTTCGATACTGGTGCCAAATCGATACTTTTAAAACGGTACCGGTGCCAAAACTTGTGCTTGAACCGATACTTTACAAAAGCCACAAAATGATTGTGGATGACTCAAGAATACATTTTTATTGAAAAAAAGAAAAATAAATTAATCCTTAACACTGAACAATATATTTAAAGTTTAAAGTATATATGAATATATAAAATTAGCCTTGTTTACAATGGTAAATGGGGTCACTGTTGTAGTACTACTAGTACTAGCTGGAAAGCCATAATTATAAACAGAATCCATGTTA
>JAQMYJ010000036.1:10120845-10161319 GCA_030014305.1 Clarias laeviceps | reverse complement strand
TCTATCTCATATATTAGTTTCACCTTTTAAGTTGCATTACTGAAATAAATGAACTTTTGCATGATATTCAAATTTTTTGAGTTTCACCTGTACACTCATTATAGTTTTTGTGAGGCTGGAACTCAAAACTAACACAAAAAAAAAAAAATATTAACAAGAAAAAAAAGAAAAAAAAAAATCTTTGCCATCCAGTGGAAATCTAATTCCTGCAATGTAATTCTTGAACCACACCCCAGGGTCATGCGGAGGGACACCCACTTCCTTTTCAAACCAGCAGTCTGAGTATAATCACAATCTTATCACAAGGCCAATTATCCTCCAGAAAATATTTTGATCTCAGGAACACAGAACAGGACAAAAAAAAAGTCAATTTATCTGGCATTGGAGTATAAGAAATAAAACACTCAGGTTCTTTCTGTTCAAATATGTCTTTAATCATACCATTTGACTAATCCTGTTAGTAATCCTCTTAAAATTTCCATATGAGCTTGTTCACCAAGAACAGGATTAGATACCTGTAATGCTAGAGAAGGAGCACCATCTTGTGGTTATAGTGGTTATACTAACAACACTTCCTAGAATGAAGAACTCTGTAAAAAATGCATATTTTCAATATTCAATATGATTATTAATGTTTAGTACAGATCTTGATGTCACACTGGTTTTGTAGGCCATGTTGCTTGTTCCAGCACTCTAGGTTCTCAAAAGAACCAACCATTTGTGGTAGTAATGGAACAAAACCTCAAAATACAGCCATGGTAATAAAGATTCAGATTTGTATTCATTTGTATTTAGTTAGACACAAATGAATACACTAAAATTGAAGTATTCATTCTTTTCTCTGCAAAGCTCTGATATATTGCTACAGTTGTTGTTTTTGGTCTTTCAGCTGTTCCTGTTAAGGGTGAACACAGCGGATCACCTGATCCACACATCTTTTCATAGGATTTACACTGGATGTCCTTTCAGATGCAACCCCTTTCATTTTATCCGGGCTAGGGACTGGCACTGCATCTAGTGGCATTGGGCGGGAATTAAAATAGGGCCTTCCAAGAAATATGGCAGGCGAGAAACCTTGCACTGAGCTACCAATGCCCCATATATATTACTACGGTAAACAGCAAAATCCACGATGTTGAATTAATTCCCTTTTTACATAGGTCCAGTTGGACTCAAATAAACTTTAAAAGTGTTAAATTGACACTTTGGATTTTACTGTGTAGTAAGCATCACTTCTCAATTGTAGTATTCAGGTCTGTAATTTTGATGCAATTTCTCTAATTTAGTCACCTGACTTGGTTGTGTTAGAGTCACTGCTTCTCAACAGGCAAGACAGGCAACTGTTTGAGGGCCCCAGGCCAGTAGGAGGCCCCTAAGGGTTGACAAATGTATTTATTATTTATAAGATAATGGTGAATGTTTCCTGGTTGGAGAGGCCCCCTGCTAATTTTTGCCTAGGGCCCAACGCACTAAAATCCCATCTGGTTTTATCTAATCATGACAAGACAGTGAAGCTTCTAAGGTTCAGTGTGCTATCAGTGTGCAATTAGCTATATTATCAAGCAGATAATATAATGTTCCAAGTAATTCCTGTGCTGTGTCATGCCTATGCCTATACACCTATTCCTAGAAATGAAATTCCCAAACGGGGCAGATCTGACGGTGGACTGTCCCAGAGATAAATAGCTTGGAATCTTGAAATGCCTGCTTTTTACCATTATTAGATCTGACGGTGGACTGCTGGAGAGATAAATAGCTTGGAATCTTGAAATACCTCCTTTTACCATTATCAGAACTATATGTACCTCAATTTATGAACTGGTCAACCCGAGCCATCTGAAAGATCGCTGTTCTGAGATCTGTTGAGAACAACAGTCTCTGTCTATGGAGAGTTATTGCTCTTAAAGCTGCTAAAGGAAAGTCAACAAAATATCAAGCAAAAATAAATAGCTAAACCTTACATGATCATAAATGTAAAACATTTTGGTGTATACATTTTATCATACATTTTAACTGTGGGTGTCTACTTCCTTCTTGCATGTCTGAGCTTTTGTATCTGTTGTCTTGTATTGAGTTTCTGTGCATGGTATCTTCATGCCCATGTGGCCTTCCTTTGGGCTCATCATTTTCCTGCCACCTCTGAAAACACACTAATTTATGGGTTTCCAACTTATTTAAATTGGAAACCCATATACATATACATGTATATACATGTGCATGAATATACATGTGCATGAGGCCCCTCAATGGACTGGGGTGTGTTCAGGATGTATTCCTGCCCCATGCCCAGTGTTCCTAGAATGCTATCGATCCAAGTATATGTAATATATAAATAGGTTCTAATAAGAAAGTTGGTTTTTATTTATTTATACATTGACGCGATTTAGCAAGAAGTTGCTAAAATTCTCCTTTCAGCTTCTAATCTGTTACCGTGAGGTCAGTGTGATACAGAGGCAGTGCTTAACAGTCATTCTCTTCTGTTAATATGCTGTGTGAGTATGTGTGTATGTTTGCATGTGAGCTTGGAAGAGCTCAACGTTTTTTTTCCCAAAAGCTGTGCGAGTGTAAAAAGTGTTACATCATGTACTGGTCTCTATTTCCAACAAAATCAGCTCCTGTTGTGTGTGTCTCTGTCTGTGTGTCTGTGAGTGCACGTGTGTGCGTGCTGTTGTACCTAATATGGTATGCTTGTGGTATTATTCAGTGAATTGATGGCTGCTGTGGTTGCTGACTGCAGTCAATGTCATACACGAGTTGGAACGTTTAGACACAAACAACACCCTAAAATGGAGCCCAAATGGAGAAGTACGAGGACTGTACTGAAAGTAATGCAAAAATGGGCATAAGTTTTAATAACTGATACAGGTTGTTCATACTGCACATTGGTAGAGTAATTCTTCCTCTATACAATGTTACTCTTGAATTCAATTCAATTTTATTTGGATAGTGCTTTTAACAATGGTCATTGTTGCAAAGCACCTGTATAGAATCAAAAGAAAATATGGAAATGTGTATGAAATGTGAGAAAATATGCATGAATTAAAATGATCAGATTGTCCCTGCGGAACAAGCTGAGGGCAACGGTGGGAAAGTTATTATGGAGTCCAGTTCATTACTACTCGTAATAGTCTCCATAACAAGCAATGCATTTGCACCATCGTTGTGCCCAATTCTTAATTCTCTTTGAAAATGCCCTTTGTCACAGTTGATGGTCTCCCACTGTGTGGTTTGTTTCAATGCTGTTTTCTCCCTCATTAAACTTCTTCATCCATCTGTGCACATTGCTCTTTTTAATGGTGTCGTCTCCTTAAACATTCTGTAGTGCAGTGGGAGACCATCAACTGCAACAAAGAGGATTCGAGAGTATAATAGAGACCATGTTGAGTAGTACCTTTGTATAGAGGAAGAATTACCCTACCAACATGTGCAATTTGAACCACCCAGTACTACTTTCAGTGCACAATATTAATAATACTAAGAACAAAACTGACCCCCAAAACATACCTCAGTGTTTTACTTAAACTGACTGTGTAAGGTGCTTGCAATTATTATGTGAAGTCATTTTGACACATTTTCCTGTAGTAAAAATTTTAATTTGCAGACATATTTATGGTTATGCTTTACCAACATAGGCACTCCAAAAAAAAAGTTATGAACGTATTATTCCAGAAATTTTGTCTATTGTGACAGTTTTTAAATACAGTACATTTAAAATGAATGTACGTTTGAATTTGTAGTAATCCTACATGTGGCACACTTTAAACTATTAACCAATTGGCAAGTTTGATTAGAATTGCAACAAAATCTGAAAAAAAAAAGTTATTATATTTTTATTGGGATAGTTATAAAGTTGTGATATGTACAAATTCAGAATAAAATAATTTTTGGCACAGAGATATTGTGATAATATCATATCAGGTGATCCGTGGTAATTCCCATCCCCATTTAAGAGTGATACATACATGTATAAGTGTGTTTTTATATTGCACAAACAAAATAGATACTGTAAAAATATTCATGTATCAACATATTTAACTTAAGGGCAGAATTTCCAAGTAAAATGTATAAGCTGAACAAAAATAAATAGTGGTAAAAAAAGGCATTAAATAGTTAATAGAATTATGCTAATTTACAGACTTAATTTATTGTAGTGCAATAGGCATAATATCAATACGTTAAAGCTACACAAGTTTTTTTTTTTACAACAATAAGAACAACTTTAAGTTACAGCCATAAATAGAGTTAGGATAACAAAATAATGGAAGAATTTAAGGAAAATTCAGGAAAATTATTTTGGCACATAGTTCCCAGTATTATTAATGATCTTGTATGTATTTTCTTCCTCTTTCAGTATAATTATAGGAATTTTACAGTAGCAAAACAGTCTTTTTGTTACAACCAAACAGCCTTTTTGATATAGTATAATCTACCATTGCTATAAAAATGGTCCTACAATTTTCTTACATTATACTGTGAATAATCTTTAAAGTATCATTCTGGTTTAGAAACAGTATTTAGCAGTAGAAATTGCATTTTCTTTCTCAACATAGTCACATTATTTATAGCATCCTTTATAAGTCAGTTTTGAACAAACAGGTGTTGTGGTAATTGACGTAGTAGATAAAAGTGCTTCTGTATTAACCATTTGCCTTACAGAACATTTGTTATCATTCCTGGTGTTTATTTTAAAGCAATTACTGTATAATAACATAATAATTTTTATATATTCCTTTGTGCAACGCATTATCTTTATTTACATTAAAAATAGAATCTGCAAAATAGACAAGGATTCTACATGTACTGTATCTTTAAATTGGTTTTAATTTCAAAATACACAGATGTGAAACTAAAGCTACACAAAGTCAAAACTTGTTTTTTTTTTTTAAACAACAATAAGAACAACTTTAAGTCACAGCCAAATAGAATTAGGATATTTATTATTTTTTAGGCATACTGTCAAAGAAATTAAAATTTTCTTAAAATATCACAAAGAATTACAGTTCAAGTTAAAGAAAAGGGAAAGAAAATGTTAACATAGTCACTCCCTGGCTAACCCAAGTCTTTTGAAAAATGTCTTCATGCTGTTTTGAACAAGATCTGTTCAGAAAAACAGATGCCTAGGCAAGGTGTTGCACATACGTCTCTAAAGGAAATAAAAAAAATATTAATAATGTAGTAATTTTGAAACCTTACTTACTCACTTACAATGTTTTTGACCATTATAAAATGTATTAAATTTCATACATTTTATTGTAAAACTCTGTCTGTTTAGTTCTTGCAGGTCTTTGTTGATTCAAAATTGGTCAGGTTTTCACATCTGAGTCTGTGAGTAGACCTTTCTAATGTCAAACTAAAAAACTTTTCTTTTATTGAGGAACTGTAGCTTTAAATTGGGTTCGCTTTTAGATGATCAACACAGGAAACTGTGAGGATGTGCAGGGCCTTGCACCTGCACATGTTTCTGTTTTTTACCAAAACAGCATGTGAGGGAGGAGGATAAGAGGAGTGTAGAATGGAGGCATTAAAAACAACAAGGCCCCTGACACACATCTGACACCTCTCCCAACCATGCATCTGTTCTGGTCCAAGAAGTGGCCATGCTGAGGGTTATGTAAAAATAATTCCAATACAAGTGCAGAATGACCCAGATAATTAGTCATTTGTGCAACAGTAAAACATTTACAGCTAGTTCTCTTAATCTTCTCAAGCATTCTCGGTTTCTCAGAGCTGATCATATAGAAACAACTTTCGTAAAGAAGGCGATGTTGGAAGGGTGGCTGAGGTCCTCAATACAAGTAGACAATGCATATACTGTAAATGGTCAGGTATAATGAAGCAGTAGGGTTATTTGTGTATAAGCCTGAGCCTTACTGTATGTCACCAGGAATGTTTTATACATTGTGTACTCATACAGTAATCTTATAATCTTTGGTCTAGCATATTTACTGATTGGAGCATCGTTCTTTGGAAAGCTGTCCATATGGAGAATAAAGAAAGGAGTGGTTCTTTTAAAACAACTGATTATAAGTTTTCTTTCAGGCCATTGTTCATCACCAACTGCACGATCCAACACTGGCCCTGCCTATTAACAAAAATACAAGTGACATTAGATATTCATCAAGTTTAAGCACAATGTACTCCACACACCTGCAGAGGAATGTGATTTGGTCATGTGCTTGCATAATGTCTAATGTGGGTTTGCAAACAGAAGGAGGTGTGTGTGTGTGTGTGTGTGTGTGTGTGTGTGTAAAGCCAAATTAGAGCAAGGGAATGGTTCAGGCGTGTATCTGTTATGTTCTAACCATATTTAATACCTCTCTGCCACTTAAACTGTTAACACACATATATCACCTTACACCAAGACACGACTTTTGACAGGCACACAATCCAAGAACAGACATTCATATCAGTCCCTCACAACTCCTTCGTCAGTTAAGGTAATATTGTATTTATCAGAACGGAGCAAATTCAACGTTTGTGACCGGCAGGCTCAAATTCATGACTAGGTAGAGAACTAAACTAAGCTAATTAGACATGCGGAAATACATCTATATGCCATACAAAATTGCCGTATGACGGTTTAGTTTAATTGTAGCACTGAGATGCTAGAGACTAGCCTCAGGAAAGTGTGAGACTTCTGGGAGCCTTGCTAAGAACCCTCAAACTCTAGCTACATTCCACAGTCTCCCATAGCCCCATCCTAATGTTCCTTTTTTCAAATCACAATCCCATCTCAGTGTCCCTTTTCAAAAATGATCATTTTAACACATGATCATTTATATAATACATTTTTAATACAAAACAATAGCGCTAATGTTTACCACTTTAAAATTTCTCTGACATTCCTGGGATAAAACTCCAAATAAAAGACTTGTGTTGTGTCAGTCAACATCACACAGTCTTTCATGACTATAAAGTACACATGTACGTAAAGTACAATACACTGGAAAATATGCAAATATTATCTGATCTTGTGGTTTCAGATAATAGTTTGTTTTCATCTTCTGTCTGCTTACACAAATTTCCTATAAGCCTCTGTATTTGGGTTTGATTTTTTTGTTAAACTACTAAAAATTTAACAGTAATACTGAATGAGGACATAATTTTTGAATATCAAATAGCAGTGCTGTAGTAATGACTGGCATAATAATAATTTCCTATTGTTACATAAATTATTAATAAAACACAACAGAGCATGCTGTTATGAGATAATAATACTCAGAGGGTGGTGAGAGACTGTTATTTTTCTACAGTTTGCTCTAAATATTTATTTTTAATTATTTATTATACGACACATAATTGCCAATTATTATACACTGCTTGCCCCAGAATGTTTTTAGAAGAGTCAAATCATTGGCCTGCATCAAGCAAAGAAAACAACTAATGTAATTAGTGACATTACTGGAACTAGTTTAAGAAAAAAAAGAAAAATCTGTGATCAGAGATAACCCAAAAGCTTGCGGAAGCTATACCATACAAAACATAGCTGTGAAAAATCACAGCTATGTTTAATAGTGAAAGTGAAAACATTTCTACATGCACGATTTGAGAACTCACAAGATTGGACTAAACAGTTGTGTGGCCATAGGAACCACTTGTTAGTCAGGCTAATCACAGATAAATGCTTTATTTCTCTATGGAGCATGAAGATTGGACTTTGGAGCAATGGTAAACTGTCATGTGATCTCATGAGTCCAGCTTGACGCTATTCCAGAGTTATGCATATTGTACAAGCCTTAGGAGTTAGTGTTATAACCTGGGGTTGCTTCATTTGGTCATGTGATAATAAAATAAAGTCAGCTGACTACCTGAATGTACTGAATGACCAGGTTATTTGGATATTTTCTTCCCTGAAGAAATTATAATTTTTTTTTGTTAAATAACAACTTTTTTTTAAATCCACTAAGTATTTGTTTTACAAAAGGCTGTGTAGATTGATCACTGTACAACTCTTTGTAAATTAACTACTGTTGATAAAGATAATTAATCAACATTTTCTGACAAATCAGATTCAAGAACTCAACTGTGCTGGACTATAGAGTTGTGGTATGTGTTTTTTTTCTATTTGCTTCCATTGGTAGACGTTTGAGTTTACCAAAGTACAAAAAATAGAAATGTAAAAACTGTCCTCCCGTTTTAGTCTGACTGTTGGAGGGTTAATCAGAAGGTCATAAAACTAGAAGTTATTCACAAAAGATGTTTGAACTAAATATTTTTAACCACAGAGAATCTAAAACCAAGACCTATATGAGAACACAAAAAATATAGCAAGACAGGGTCAAAGAGCTCTCATTGATTCCTTATGTCCCACATAGAATAGAGAGAATTAAATAAAGGAAGTAAGCCCAATGGGTGCACCTGGGTCAGGTGACTATAATTTTTACCGCTTGGCTAATTACACAGGGCTAACATACATCAGCTTGTGACCTCAAGCTCAAGCGCACTTGGGTTATGCAGTAGGACAATCATCTGAAACACACCAGGAAGTTCACCTCTAATTGCTCAAAAACAAAAAAGGGGTTTTGGACTGGCATAGTCAAAATACATTAGTCATAGTCAAAATTCATTAGATTGAGATGCTGTGGCATGACCTTAAATCAGTTAAACTCTCCAATATGTGCCCAGTTTTATATTGTATATACTAAAATTCCTCCAAAGACAGACTTATTGTCAGTTCTTGCAAATTTGTGATTGCAGTTGTTGCTGCCAAGGGTGGCACAACCAGTTATTAGGGAGCAATTACATTTTGGCAGGTTTGGACAGATTCTTTCTCTTAATAATAAAAAAAAAATAAAAAATCATTATTTAGAAACTGCTTTTTATATTTACTCAGGTAATCTTTATTGTTTGATGATCTGAATCATTTGTGAAGAAAAATAAAGTCAGGAAGGGGCAAATACTTTTTCATGGCTCTGTAAGATTGGAATTTAGGGATTTACTGACTGAAACAAATTTTTTTTTGTGCTGTTCATACTATGTTTTTATATGCCCCATATCTGAAAGACCAGCATGTGCAAAGACACAATGTGTCATATGATGCATTCAAACATGATTGGGATCCTTAGGGTTTTTTTTTGTGCTTTTTAACTTTTAGATTTTTTTAAGGACTATTGCATTTAGTCAGTTCTTTGGAGATCTCTTAAAACACTGAGTGGTTGTGATATGTGGCTCCTAAATTTGCTTGTACAGCAACATCACTGCAAATGTTTATGGTCCGTTACTTCAGGATCATGCCCCTGTGACCCTTCATGTTTTCCTGTGCAATATTGTGAGTTGCGCTGTCGTAAAACTTGCATTCATTCCAATTTGACTCTTCAGGCTGAGGTCTCATTGCTAAACCTCTGTCTGATTTAGGGGACACCAGTTAGCCTACTCTGCATGTCATTGGACTGTTGGAGGAAACCAACCACTCACGAGTAGAACATGAAAACTCCATGCACATAGACCTGATATGGGAATCGAACCTGCTTGGAGGTGCAAGGCAACAGTGCGAACCACTAAGCAACTGTAACCCCCACAATCAGTATTATTTGTGCTGTTTACACTGTTAGAAAAAAAAACAGATCTAAATCACAAATGGGCAAATGATACGTCATTCCTGATAACCATGGTAACCGTTGGTATTTTGAAACTTTACTAACCATAGCGTGTGGTATGGATTTGGCCACAGAGCGCTGTCCTCCCCCCTATTATCCATTACCCCGCCCCATAGAAAACAAGTCTAGCGGCTTTGGTGCGCGAGACCTTTAGGGGCACATTTGATTGGTCAGAAGCAGGCTTTAATCATGGGTGAGGGGCGGGGCCACGCCGCCTGTGTGTGCTGTTCCCTTTTATTTCTTGTCAATCGCGTCCGCGGCGCGTGCTGAGAGCGCGCATCAGGCTGTTTCCGTCACCGCGAGCTGACATGACATGACTTCTGACCTTCGCAAACACCATCTGATGTGAATAAATAAATAAATCATTTTGGGACATTTAAAAAAAATAATTGGATATGCGGTAGCGTCTTGCTTCTGGATAGGAGGTATTTCTTTTGTACAGACTTGTCTTCTTCTTGGCAGAGAGAGGTTTGAGGGGTCTCTACTGTTTAATGCCGAGAATTTGCTTTATTTTAATAGCTTTATTTCCCCCCTTTGGTTTATTTCTTTGCTAATTGACTAGACAGGGAACTTGTTGCATGCCTTATCGTATAGGCTGTAGCGTTACAGCGCGCTGGAGAGACGGATCACGCGGATTCGCTCACTAGTCCGGTACACATCAAACGATTCGCGCGTGATTAAGGAAATTGAAGTAATTGCAGCCGGGCATCTCGAATAGCGCTCGCAATCAAGATCAGCACTTCTCCGATCGTCGATCAGTCAAGTTCGGAGGAACAAGTCCAAGCGCTGTTGTTGGAGGACGCAGGGCTGACTATATAAACTCAAAAAAGAAAGAAAGAAAAAAGAAACAAAAAGTTGTTTTATGTTTGCAATCTGAGCTGGGATGTCGGAGAGAGACGCTGATGGGGAGGAAGGCGCGGACTCGATCCCGGGCTCGGGGTGCGCGTGGCGGGGCGCGCGGAGGAGCGGAGTGCTGCTGCCTGCCTCTGACTCCGACACGCCGCTGCTGGAGAGCGTGAAAGCGGCGACAGCACCACGCAGGAGCAGCATCATCAAGGTAGGTCTTTGGAACAACAGCTCAGCAGGGAACCGATTCCCAAAGCGCAAACCGTGTAGCGTCAATAATAAACCCACTTGAGCTAGTGACTCAGTTTCTCCTCTTGCGAGCAGCGTGTTGTGGAAGAATGACTGAGCAAAATACCTATCTGACTTCTTTACACAACCCTCATCCTTCCTTCCTTGAGTTGTGAAATGTTCATGCTTTCTAAGAAGAACATTTTAAGACGCCACTAAACTATACCATTCCATAGTATGGTTCCATCAAATCCACTATATACTCAAAAGTATAACCATTACACCAGTGTGTGAGCGTTCTCTATTGCACAAATCAAGCTTCATGAAGTTTGCTTAGAATGGTGCAGAAGAACTTGAGTGTTCTGCACAGAACTCTAACCTCAACCCTGAAAGAACTGTCTGCGCACCATTTCGCTTGACATCAGTGCCCAAGCTCAGTACTTCTCTTGTGGTTGAATGGTTATCTATCTCCATACTCACACTCCAAAATCTAGTAGAATTGCTTCTCAGAAGAGGAAGGGGAATCATAAAGGCAAAAAAGGGAATAAATCTGGACTGGAATGTTTAAAAAAAGCACATATGGATGTGATGGTGAGGTGTCCGCAAACTTTTGCCCATGTAGTGTACCTTGAGTACGCGTCTTTCACTTTAAGTGTACATATAGAGTACTATTAAAGCATCACTCTAAAAGGTAAGTCAAGATGTGTGTAGGAAATATTTTTCGAAGTCACAATAGCAACATTTCCAGGTAAAATATACTTATTAAAGCTTCAGATGTTCAGGGTGAATCCCCAGCCGCAGGCAATTGATCACTTAGATAGGCTACCAGTTTTCTGAGGGGTTAAGGTCAGAAAAAAAATACATCATAGCGCTCTCCATGGTCCAATGTCCCCCTGTGTGTATCCTACAAATGTTTATATAACTAACTACAGGATGGAAGAATGAACTTTACTGGTAACTACATGCATTCTTTTCACTGCTGGAAAATTTTGACAGGTTTACATAACAGGTTGTAATTTACAATATACACAACTAGTAATAACACAAATAGTCTGAACTGTGCAAAAACAAAAAATAAACCAGTAAATGATTATGCACCATTTAACAGTAGAATGTAATCTTTACAAAGGCAGTTCCTGACACCATTAAATGTCTTTTTCAATAAAAAGATTAATAAAAAATTAATGCAGCCCATTCACACATTACAGTATATGGAATGATGTTGTAATCCTTAGAGACTTTGGACTGTTTAACCTTCTCCAAAATTGTAGTTTTGCTTCAGTATACTATAGATCATTTTGCAGTTATCCAAACATGTAATTTCTGTTTTTTTCCCTTAGCTTCTTAAAATTCTTTGGTATCCAGCAAAAACAGAGAGAATGAATCAATCAGAGCTATTCAATAAGCATGAAATGAAATCTACGAATCAAATCATGTGTCATGTCTCCAGACATGGTGAGATTTTGCTGTAATTAAACTATAAAGTGGGTATACTACAAACACAGCATTAGATTTTACTACCTGCCTAAAAATGCGTGGTATAATAGTGAATACATGGAATATGACCCCAACCACACCACTGTACTGAATGAAAGTTCTGAATCAGTGTTTATGTTTATGTTGCCAGTTTTGTTTAATGCATCATCTGGTTTAAATAATTATTGAGATGCAAACAAGCACTATGTACATACTATAAAAGCATTTATGTTTTAATATAAATCTCAGAAATAAATAAATTCACACATATGGGGCAGGCTGATATTAGCTCAAATCTGCAATTTAGATTGAGACATGTAATCACTTTAATTGGCCCACTGACTCTCAATCTGATAATTTTGAAACATTTTAAGGTGCTTTATGTAATGACACATGATGGCAGGTTTACATGTGACAATATAACTGAACAGTGGTGGGCAAAGTACACAAAGCCTTTATTTGAGTGAAAGTAGAGATACCCTTCTAATATTACTGAAGTAAAAGTAGAAGTCTTTCAGTTACTTGTCAACTTACAGTAAGTAAAAGTACGAAAGTATAAACCTTCAATTTTACTTAAGTATGAAATGTACTGAGCTTGTATTAGCTCATAATAAAATCGCTCCCTCCCACCTCTCTTTCTTTCTTTCTTTCTTTCTTTCTTTCTTTTTGTCTTTCTCTTTCAGTCTCTGTTTCCTGGCTGTTTTTGTTGCTGACTGCAACCAGCCCTGCTTCTGATTTCAAACACCTGAAACATTATTAAGTGTGTCTCTAGGGAAGTGCAATTGCAAATAATTGTCAGCAGGTGGTGAAATTCCCGCTTCGAGTGCTACACACCAATGTGGTTATGTAACGCAATTAGTGATGGAAAGTTCGGATCTTTGAGTCTCGTTCAGCAAAATGAACAAATCTTTTTACGAGTCATTTCGTTTATTTTAGCAAAATGTAATTAAATGTTACGTGTTGCTTCCCTAACATCTACTACTTACGCAAACATTGATCACACAACCAACAAGGGGAAAAAAGTATGTTATGAGAAACATAAGAAATTAAGAAATTAATTAATTCATTATTTACCTGGGTCTTTAGTCTACGATAATGACTTGAATGACTCGAGAGATGGACTAATCAATTCTCTTTCTGGCTCAGAATGCATAGGTTCATCTTAAGGGGCTGTCACATGATAAACAAACGACTCGAAAAACCCGGAAACTTAAGAGATGAACAAATCAATTCTCTTTTCCGGCTCAGGTTAGGATTATGGGGCTGTGACGTGATGAACAAATGACTCGGAAAACCCAAACTGAAACTGATTCTAATTCCGTTACAGAACCTATGAGAGTCAACACGTTCTTCCCGAGTCACACTTAAGATCCGTTCAAAATGAACGAAACGTTCAAGAACGACCCATCACTAAACGCAATGCCATGTAGAAATGTAGTGAAGTAAAAGCACACGTTTATTGAAGGATGTAGTGAAGTAAAAAGTATTTTCTAATAAAACTAATCTTGTAAAGTACAGATAGTTGAAATATTTACTTTGTAACCTTCCACCTCTAATATATTTTTTTACATTTTTGATCATGTTATCGTAAATTAAAATTTAGAACTATTTAGATGGTCAAAAACACAAAAGGACAAAAGGATAGAAATGTGAGGCAAGTGCAAATTTGCAGTGAAAAGAAAAAAATGTGAAAGATCTGGTAAATGACCCGAAAAACCATCATTGTGTGTTTACAAACATGTTTGTTTAAAATAAGGGGCAGTTTGCATGGGAGTAAGAACATACTGGGTTGTAATTGTAAATATGGGACCACATGCTCAATCGAGTTTTCTAGGTAAACTAAACATTGACATATTACGTGTTTTCTTGACAGCAGCATCCTAATGCAAGACTTATGGTTTTCTGTTTGCTCTGCAGAATTTTCCCATTTTTCTCTGTTCTGCACACAGTTGTGGTGAACACAAAGCTCACTCAAAAAAGAAAGTCGACTTGGCAAACTTTGTAAACATTTATGAAAAGAGCCCAATTTGAAAGCATCTCAGCTGACTTTTTTGAATTACGTGTGTGCGCGTATTGTAAGGAGAAATCTCCTGTGCTTAGTAGAATGGGAATATGAGAGTTTTATTCCTTTGTCCCATTTAGAAAAGTTTGGTCTTCACACGGCGGCACGGTGGTGTAGTGGTTAGCACTGGCGCCTTGCACCGCCAGGGTCCGGGTTTGATTCCTGGCCAGGCTCGATTCCGGTCTCTGTGTGCATGGAGTTTGCATATTCTGCACGTGCTTGGTGGGTTTCCTCCAGGTACTCCGGTTTCCTCCCACATTCCAAAGATAAGCAGGTTAGGCTATCATAGGTATATGATGTTTGGTGTTCCCAAATTGCCCGTAGTGTATATGTGTGTGTTCCTCTCTGAGACACAGACTGGAAGCAGCTCTGGCTAACTGACAGATGGCAAGGAGGATGATGATGTCAGGCACAGACATGGGAGCTTTTAGGGGAAGGGTCATGTGACTTTTCCCAGCCTGGGTTTTGGTGCTGTCTCTTTTAGATCCAAAGTATGAGTAATGCCCAGCAAAAGCCAAAGAACCTAGCCCATCCCAGAAGACACACGAGGCACTGTTGTTTCATAGTTGTCTAGGGTGTAGCAGCAGCCCGTATCTGGGCAGAGCTAGAAGCACTCGTTAGAGCCTCTAGGAGATCTGTTAGACGTGAGTTTGATATTCAGCTGTGTGCAAAATCAAATTCAGCATCAGCATCCATTGTTTAGGTTTGAATATTGTCCTTCTGCCCTTGAGCAAGATACTCCAGTTAAACTGTAACTGAATGTCGATATTTTCTGTAAGCACAAAATGGATAATAACAGCAGATTGATTTCTGTTCCTGTGTCCTTGGTGGAGAACGACTCAGAGCCGCCAGATTTATGTGTTGTATGTGAACTCTAATGTAGTCTTAAGCTTATTGACTTGATTTATGTGTTATTGTGGTAATTATATCAGCACATTCAATTACTTGCTCTAATTCTAAATCACTTCTTTGCAGTTCACCTGGTACACCTTGACCATACAATGTTACCTTGACCGTACAATGGGTTTGCATTACAGGCATTTATGAAGAGTTATATACTGTATATAGCAATACAAATAGTTGGTCTCGGATTCTCCCATAAGCATACCCAGTGTATGTGATCTTTTATAGTGGTGGCCAAATTGAGAATCAAGACAATATGAATAATTTGTTATTTTATGAAAGAAAATTGCTATACAAAAATCTATATTTAGTATGAAGTCCTTTGTTCTATAAAACCTGCTGGATCTACCTGGCATAGAGTCAAAAATATGTCTGTAGTACTCTGGTGTCACTTGCTCAGTTCATGCCTGCTTGATTACTTCCTGAAGATAATGTACAGAAGATGGTTTCCTGACTGCTACTGCCTTCTTCACCATTGTCCAACAGTTTTCTACTGGGTTTAAGTCTGGAGATGATCCAGGCCATGGCTCCAGAAGCTGAATACCCTTGTCATGTAACCAGTTTTCAGTAGTCTTCAAGTTAATTAGCACAACTCCTCAGCCAGATACTAGAACTAACTGGCCAGAACTAATTAATGTACCCTAAAAACGTTGTTTTGTGCACAGGGAGGACTATAATACATGGCATATGTTGTCCCAATACTTTTGCCCACCGCTGTAATACTCTACTAAGTCTTAGAATTTCAGTAAGATGAATGTTATTACATTAAATTGCACTAAGCTCTGGCACCTCACACTATTAATTCGTTATAATATTGTCATAAAAAAGTATACATGGTGTCATGAATGTGTGCGCTGATATACAGGGGTTGGACAATGAAACTGAAACACCTGGTTTTAGACACACAATAATTCATTAGTATGGTGCAGGGCCTCCTTTTGCGGCCAATAGAGCATCAATTCGTCTTGGGAATGACTGATACAAATTTTGCACATTGGCCAGAAGTATTTTGAGCCATTCTTTCTGCAGAATAGTGGCCAGGTCACTTCGTGATTCTGGTGGAGGAAAACATTTCCTGACTCGCTCCTCCAAAACACCCCAAAGTGTCTCAATAATGTTTAGATCTGGTGACTGTGCAGGCCATGGGAGATGTTTAACTTTACTTTCATGTTCATCAAATCACTCTGTCACCAGTCTTACTGTGTGTATTGGTGCATTATTATCCTTATACTTGGCACTGCCTTCAGAATACAATGTTTGAACCATTGGGTGCACATGGTTCTCCAGAATGGTTCAGTAGTCCTTGGCAGTGACACGCCCATCTAGCTCAAGTATCGGGCCAAGGGAATGCCATGATATTGCAGCCCAAACCATCACTGATCCACCCCCACACCTCACTCTGGGCATGCAACAGTCTGGGAGGTACGCTTCTTTGGGGCTTCTCCACACTGTAACTCTCCCGGATGTGGGAAAGACAGTGAAGGTGGACTCATCAGAGAACAATACATGTTTCACATTGTCCACAGCCCAAGGTTTTCGCTGCTGGCACCATTGAAATCAACGTTTGGCATTGGCACGAGTGACCAAAGGTTTGGCTATAGCAGCTTGGCTCGTAGATTGACCCTGTGGAGCTCCTGATGAACAGTTTTGGTTGAAACAGGAGAACAGGAGCTTGTTCTTGCGTCCACAGTTACTCCTGTTGGATGTGGTTCGTCCTTCTTAGTGGTATGCTCACATTACCCTGGATACCGTGGCTCTTGATACAACACAAAGACTTGCTGTCTTGGTCACAGATGCGCCAGCGAGACTCGCACCAACAATTTGTCCTCTTTTGAACTCTGATATGTCACCCATAATGTTGTGTGCAATAACAACATTTTAAGCAAAACTGTGCTATTACTCTGGTAATTAAACCTTTACACTCTGCTTTTACTGGTGGAATATGCAGTCAATGAAGACTGGCCACGAGACTGGACAAATTTAGCCATAAAACCTCCAACATTAAATTGCCCCTGAATTGTGTTTCAGTTTCATTGTCCAACCCCTGTACATCCCAGTTAAAGTCTTTCATCGATGTTAAAATTGCAGGATTTCGTCATGTGAAAAAAGGAAAACATGAGAATTACTGCCAGATTTTGCCAGTGTTTCCACCTTAATGGGCTAATACAATGGGAACCAACAAAATTCAATGGAAAACACACAAAAATTAGGGAAAAAAGGGGAAAAGAAACAGCAGCATTAAATGAGTTGCAGAAATATATGGAAAATACTGGTCACTCTCTTGTATTTTTAATGACCGAGCTATAGCATAGTTTGTCTAGATGGAAGCCCTTTCTCTTACACACACACACACACACACACACACACACATGCACACACACAAATCCAAGCCTGTAAAAATCACTCCAAATCTATGTGGTAAATGATATCATGGTCTGATGAGACCGAGAAGTGCTAAGTATAATAAAGACTAAACTTAATGGAAGAGCTTATCACCCAAAGACAGTGATAAGCTCTTAAGCTCTCAACAGGGAAGGAATCATATATAGAGCCAGGTACAGATCTGGTTTGGCATAAAAACAGCAGGCTTCTGTTAGACTGATGAAGATGAAGAACAATTTCACATTCCAGCACCACAAAGCACAAAAGCCAGCCGAGGAATGGCTGCAGAAGACCAGATCAAAATCCTAAATCCGGAGCATCGTTGCAAACAAAAAAAAAAGAGTATAACCAGAATTAAATCTGTAAATGCTAAATTAAAAGCAAACCACTTATGCAGCCAGATCATTGTGTTTTTTTTTCTTTCATTGTATTGTGGTTTTTTTCCTAAAAGGATTTTATATCCACTGTATAACCAGTGGGTGGACAAATCATATATTTAATATTAACTAATTCATCAAATATGGTGTGTTTATGACACAGACCCCTCCATAAATATTGGAACAACAAGTCTTTTGTTTATGTATTTAAGTTTGTGTTAAGCAGACGAGTTTCAGATTTCATTAACTGCCAAACATTTCTACATTAGGTTGAATTACATATTGTAGCATAATAACTGTGTGTAAACCATAAGCAAACAGTTTGAGCAATGGTGGAGTTTTATATCAAATTTGCCAAAATACTGTAGTGACAAGGGCTCATCCTTCAGCACGCACTTTTTGAATGCAACACAATATGTTTATTTCAGTCTCGTATTATAATAAAAAAAAAAAAAACATTTCAGCGCAATTTGTTTGTTTCTAACATTTTCAGTTTGTCCGGCTCAGTAATCAGCAACTATGTTTACACGGACAATATCGCTTGAATCCGATTGAAATCGTTCCGATTAAGGATTTCAGCTTGACTGTTTACATGGAAGCTGATCTGATAAGATGTGTGTTTACATGCTCGAAGCGTTTAATCAGCATGTAATTTTTTTGATATGCGCAGAATGGCTTTGTCTGCTGTGAAGCGTTTAATCTGTCTGAAATATAACAGATGTAGGAGAAGAACGACTATTTTTTAGCCAAAACATTAAGGTTAGGGTAAGTTTCTCATCTCTCGCAACAAATCCAGCCTTCTGTGTCATGATTGGCTATAAGAATCACAAGGAAGTCTCCTTTATGATGAGATAGATTCTTTTTTTAACATATAAGATTGGGAGACGATCAGATAGAGACCCAGTGAGTGAAAGTAAGTCGGAGAGTTTAATGAAGTTTACCATGAGAACAACAAGGGATGGGGGTGATATTTCCTTCCCCAAACATGAACAGAAAGAATATATTCATACTTACAAGGTAGAAAAGTGACAAATTTTTCCATCACCCATCTCGTTCTGGTGCGATCGGGTACTGATAGATGATGCATTTTTAATTTGATTAATTTAATCTTATTGTCCAAGTAAATGCAGCTAGTGTGCATTGACTTCAGCTCCTCCTGGGGTACTTCTGTTGTTATTCATAAAGAGAAAAAAGGAAAAAAAAACATGTTATTTATAATTTAACCAGTCAGTAGATTTTTTAAAAACTTCAAAGACATCACAACAAAGATGCTGGTCATATTTGCTGATATTTGTAAAATAAAATGGAATGAAGAAACGTTTAATTATACAGTGTAAGGAGCTTTAATTTCTGTGCTTGAACCCAAAACACTACTTTACTGTGAGTTTAGGACACTTTAATTCTTAATAGGTTTTCTTAAATTATTTTCTTCTTTTTTGTTCCTGTGTTCACGCTGTTCCCAAAGGACAACTTGGACAATCAGTCTTTATAAACTGCCACTGATTTCTGGTGAAGGGGAAAGACAGTGTAACACCTGGGACAGTTTGTACGACTTTGTAGTTGCATGAGCTATTGTTGTGTTTGTTTTTGCGTGCATATGTGTGTGTACGTGTGTGTGTGTGTGTGTCAGTGTGCTGTTGGTTGGGTGTTGGCAGGGGGCAGAGTAGGACTTCTGTCAACTTGTGTCACCCCGTTACTGGTGCCACAATACACAGAGAGATGTTGTTCTTTCCCCATTCACACAGCATTGCTCTGACTCACCCTGATTTTAACTCTGTGTGTGTGTGTGTGTGTGTGTGTGTGTTTGTGTCTGAGAGAGAGAGAGAGAGATCTGAGACTGATCTTTATGGTGCCTGAACATAACTGTGGGGATGTGCACCATACAGCAGTTCAGAAGAGGAAGTGGAACCTTATATGAGTGTATGCAAATGGTTCAATTTTCATAATCTTTTTCTCACCAGTGCCTGTGTTTACTCTTTTGTTTCTCGTTCCCTTGCAATGTTTGGCAGTGTTTTTTTTTTTTTTTTTAAATCTCGTGAACAGTTTAAGATTACAGAAGACTTAGAACATTTTGTACAAACTTTTCATACACACGCACACACTCACACACACACATACACACACACACACACACACAATGTTTAATGAGCTGATGTCCTGGCTCGATCTTCATATCTAACCAAGCCTCCAAAGCTTTCTCTCTTCCTGTCAATTTCCTGTATATAATAACTTAAACAGGCTTTTAAAGCATGGCGATGTCTTGTTTTAGATTTCAGCTTACATAAGTATATTGCATTCTTTCCCACAGTGACCCTTCCAGTGGTTTACTGTCACATGACAAGCGGGGTAAAGAGCAGGAAGAGAACACCGAGCTTTCTCTCACTTTTTATTTTCATATGCCATTGAGGAATCGAGGGAGGTAGAGAATGAGCAACAGGTGGCAGGGAAGCCTCATCTGTTTTTAAACTTCCTGTTTAGTAAAACCCAACCCGCAACTGTTCATGTGGATGTCTGCTGTGAGATTGTGCATTCACCGAGCTGTTTAGCGTATCTGAAAGTCTGTTATTGTTAGAGCCTTGCTAGGGTCATGACAAGGAAGACTCATCCAAACAGGTTAGGAATAAATCATCAGGATGGTGTGTATGGGGCCTGATGTGAATGGAGCTACTCTACCCAAAACAGGTAAAGTGCTCGCCCTATCATCCGGAGATCACTTTTTCGATTCCCGGGTGATGCTGTAACCTCTCGCAGCCGGAGGTCTAGAGAGACCTGATTGGCCGAGCTCTCAGAGGGGAGGGATGAGAGGTACTTAGTGCTCCCACATTAATCACGGCTCTACAGCCAATCAGGGGCGTCTGTGAGTTCGCGCACGCGGAGGGAGCGGATAGCGCTGTCCTCAGAGTGTGTTACTCCGCCCCCAACGGTGCGTGAGCGAGCAGTTCGAAAAGATGCGGTTGGCTGGCGTCACGTGGTTCGGAGGAAACACATGATAGTCTTCGGCCCTCTCGACTGAGTGGTAGTAGTAGCCTTAATGTGGGAGCCTGTAGTGACGGGGAGGAATTGGACACAACTAAATTAGGGAGAAAATCGGGAACCCCCCCCCAAAAAAAGCTTAGTTATATAAGTGGCACAGTGGTGTAGTTGTTAGCACTGTGGCCTCACACCTCCAGGGACGAGAGTTTGATTCCCACCTTGAGTCTGTGTGCGTGGAGTTTGCTTGCCTTGCTTGGTGGGTTTCCTCTGTTTTTTTGCTTGAAGTTAATAAGCCCCCAAAATTGTCAAGCCACCGTGACATGTTACAGAGAGACTGTAAAATGCAGAGCCTTCCTTTCTGAAGACTCATTTTATCAATTTCATCTGACTGTAACCAAGTTGAGGTCGCACAGTGGCATTGTGGTTAGCACTGTGGCCTTGAACCTCCAGGGTAAACGGTCTGTATATGGGGAGTTTGCATGTTCTCCCCATGCTTTGGGGGGTTTCCTCCTGGTACTGTACTTCTTTCCTCCCACAGTCCGACATGCAGATTTGGCTAATTGTTTCTGTGTGTTTCTGTGAGTGTGTTTGTGCCCTGGGATGGATTGGCACCCCATCTATCTATTAGTGAAGCTCTGTAGTCCATCTGATGACTGTTGAAGCCAGTGGTGTTTTTTCCAGCATAAGTTTTTCCTTTGCCATTTTTATTGCTGTCCACTGTCCTACTCCTAGCCTATTCTTTAATGTTGTCTTTGATGGGTGGTAAACCGGAGTACCTGGAGGAAACCCAGCTAGCATGCGGCAGATCATGGACAAACTCCACTTACTCAGACAGGATATGAAATTTGCCCCCCACCCCATGTCGAGTTAGAGACATGCATTAACCACTATGCCACTTTGCCAAGTCCTTCCACAAGTGCTAAATAATTGTTGAATGCTGCTGTTGTTGGAGTTCTTAGTACAGAAACGTAAAAGTATTAGAATGAACGCCTTAACGTAAACCTCTTCATGAGTACTGGCAGAGTTGCTATTATAGAAAAGTGTTAACACCTTCTGATCAACCACTATATGTATATATAACTGTATAACTGTCAGATAAGAGATTTTTTTACATTTCGTTTGCTGAAGAGGAAACCACACACCTTCCTGTAGTCCACATTGTCCACACACACTCACTCACTCACTCACTCACCTACTCATCTGTAAAATCACCCAAACATTTCCAGATGCGAACTGGACAAAATCATGAAATGAAAATTCAATCCATTCTCTTCTAGTAGAAAGTGTTCCTGTAGTCAGCCGTAACACTGTAAGTCTGTGTACCATTATGTGGCACTGAGAACGTCTATACCGCTTTATCCTGTATACAGGGTCGTGGGGGGCATGGAGCCTATCCCAGGAGACTTAGAACACGAGGCGGCGTACACCCTGGATGGGGTGCCCTAAGGCTCCTGGGATAGGAGGCTTTGAACTATGGGAGGACACTTGCGCACCGGGAGGAAACCCACCAAGCACGAGAAGGACATGCAAACTCCATGCACACTGACCCGAGGTTGGAATCGAACATGGAACCTGAAGGTGCAAGGCGAACCACAAGCCACCATGCCATCCCCACACACACACACCTCAAATCAATTCAATTCATCTACTCATAAAAATTGAATCAAGGCGTTTCGGAGAAGGTTCCCTCATAATAGTTCTTCCATGATACTGTAGCTAGGATGAGGATTATTTATCCTCATACGTTAACTGAACTCAGCTGTTCCATGCCTGTAGTTTGTCAGTTTTTTTTTTCTCAGCAGTGCAAAAGACAGGCACTGAATGTCCTTCTAGTCTGAGTTCCATCTTAATTGTCTCACCATTCTTTAGCATGGAGCTAAAGGAGCTGTAGATAAGAGATCCAAACACATTAACATATAAGGAACTAACTTGTGTGCCCTTTAGTGCTGAATATGTCTGATGAAATGGATCTGTTTGTGTGTGTGTGTGTGTGTGTCTTCTGTAAGGGCTTTGGGATGTAAAGGGCAAGTCGGAGGCACCGATAAAGGGAGCAATGTAATCTCTCTGTCTAAGTGGAATGACATCATCACAGCTTGCTCTGGAAAACCCTTTCTCAGTAACAGGACCGGTTAGACATTACCATCCAAACACTCTAGACACACTCTCTAGTGTCTCTCGGATTGTCACGCTTTGTCCGATTTTGTTTCTAAACTTGTTGCGGGAGTTGAAAATTTTGAAGGTAAATTTTTTTATTTGGCAGGAATTACATCCGAACAGTGGAGCAACACAGGACTACAGTATGCAAATCTGTAGCCCATCAATGGATCTAAATAAGAAGATGGAGAGCCTTAAAATAGTCACACACACACACACACACACACACATTTACCCTAGCTCTTGTCAGGCCTATGCATTCACTAATTGTAGCCAATTAATGCCATGCCTGTACCTAAACTTAAACTTAATTTTAGTAGCCAAAAAAGGACATCTCTTATTTTAAAAAAAGCTGCAGTTTTTGTACTTTTTGTACAAAATAATTCAAAAAATCCTAGCTGTCCCTACACGATCTGGTCCCCACCAGGACATAAAAACATGTACATATACTGTACAAGTCTAACATTGCATGTGGGTTAAGAGCCTCCATCTTAAATTAATGATTAGAATTAGATTTTTTTTTAAACTTTACCTAAGGCGGCACAGCGGCGTAGTGGTTAGCACTGTTGCATTGCATGTCAGGCGTTCGATTCCTGCCTCGGGTCTGTGTGTGTGGAGTTTGCGTGTTTTCCCCGTGCTTGGTGGGTTTCCTCCCACAGCCACGCAGATTAGGTTAATTACCATTTCCAAATTGCCCATAGTGTGTGTGCTCAGTGATGAATTGGAACCCTGTCCAAGGCGAACCCCACCTCGTACCCTAAGTCTCATGGGATAGAAGATGAATGAATGAACCTTTACCTGAAGGAACAATTAAGGTCTTGTGGATATTAAAAAAAATACATTTTCTTTTATTTATGCTGCTAAAACATAGGAAAGCCATGGCAAGTGTAGATTTCCAGAAGCAGCATCTGTAACAGGATTACAGTCCTAATCTTCACCATAAAAGACTCTTGGACTAGCAGAAAGAAAGTTATCAGAAGTGAATGAATTGAGTGTGTGGGGGATTGGAGCTTAGATTCCTGAGTGTATTGCTTGGACTGATGGTAGAAGCAAACCAGCATGAAGCAGCAGGGACAATTTCAGCAAGTTTAACTTTTATGAAAACAAACCACAACTGCACAGGACTTGGATAGGCATTATGGATTGCAATGCTGTGCAATCACCCAAACATTTCCAGATGCGAAGTGGCCAAAATCATGAAATCAAAATTCAATCCATATTCTCTTCTAGTAGAAATAAAGTGTTCTTGTAGTCAGTCATAACACTGAGAAATCTGTGTACCATTGTGTGGCACTGAGAACTAAAATGATTGATGTGACCAGGTTTAAAGCCTTACGAGACTGACGCAATAGCTATAGCTTCATGTCATCTGCCGTTGGTTATCAGTCCCTGAACAGCCATAATTATTTCCATCTGTCCTGCACAAATGTTTAAATTCAGACCCTCAGGAGGACCTCGTTTGGTATTAGAAAGTCAGTTGTGGTATCCTTAGTAACACATTGTTGAGTATTGCATCAGATAAATCACGATGTTACTGCCCTCATAGGTTTGAACTTATTTTCAAGTAAAGATTGCCAAACTTTCCTTTTTCTCATGGCCAGAAGATACTCCGCAGATATCCATTCCTTTCCTTTCTCGTGCTGGCTGCTACTTGTTTACGCAACACGCATGCTGCCTCTGATATTCAGCAGGCATGTACTGTAGCGGGTATTTTCTGGAGTGAGGGTTCTTCTGGCACAAAAACATTGCATGGCACTTTTTGTAAAAAAAAAAAGAAAGAAAAAAAAGGCCCCACTTCTCTTTCTGTATATTATTCTCTTTCTGGCTCGCTGTAGCCGCTGCTCAGTTACTTTCATTTAACCTTTATTAGTGTCAGGTAAAGATTGATCACCTTCACTTTATGGACGCTGCTCTCCAACAGCCCTGTGGCCATTAATGTTTCTATCTGATATGTCTACCAAAGGCAAATAACATAATCGTATTTTTGCTAACTCATCTCAATTACAAGTATAGATACAGCGTTTAAAAATACTGGCTAGACCCAAAAGTCAAACGGCAGAAAAATAACATTAAAGATTTTTTTTTCCACAGTGGAAAAAAAAATCTTTAATGTTATTTTTCTGACGTTTGACTTTCGGCAGAAAAAAGTCATATGTGACATATTTTATAGCCTATGTGAAAAACATTAGTGACAAAAATGTAAAGTTCATAATGGCAAAAGATTTATCGCTTTGATTATCAAAATCAGTCTCTGTCGCCTGTCACCCCTGTCGCTCTGTCAGCTGATGTAAAAGTCATTTGACATTTAAACACAAGAGTCATCATCGTCTCTTCACTTTAATGATCTCTATTCATGTCAACGTCAGGGGGAAAATAACACTGATTTGCTTGACAGCAATTTGACTTAATGACAGCAAATGTAAACTGTTTTTTTTTCTTTAAGTCAGAAACAAATCAGTGGAAAAAAAGGTTCCTTCTGTTTATGTTTCAATCAAGCGTCTCAGGCAAAGAGACACCGGTGACCAACAAGCAGTCAAATATAGATACAGAGCAGAAAGAACCAGAGAGTAGACAGACTAAGGGTGTAGTTCGGCTTCCTCGGTATGGACCAAAGCATAAAATAATATACTAGAAAATAAAATAAAAATGGAGCCAGTGATGGAACTTTAATCCTTTGATAGACTCCAGCGTCTGCCAGCCTGGTACGAGAGCACAGGACCACATGTGATAGTACAGCAGGGCTGTGTCCAATAACTAGAGCACTCAAAAACGTATGATGCTTGATCAGACTGTTGTACGTTTGTAAACGTTTCACAAGTGCTCTTGTCATAACATGTAGCCCTTCTGTGCTATCACGTACTGCACTCCTGCACTCTTGTGCGCTGTCTATCGTGAATGTCCTTGGATTCTCATTATATTTAACATTTAATACATTTGTTACATATTTGTTTTTTTTCCTTTTTCCATCTCGCAGCTTTTGAAACTTGTTTATTGTTCTACTATCTAACTTTTGTGTTTTGGTCATATTTTTGGTCTGTGGTGTGTTCACACTTCAGATGAACTGCACCAGAGTTTGTTCGGACGCGGTCCAGGACTCACCTTTCAAGGTGTCTCGGTTCACTCGCTTGGTGCGCACTGCGTTTGTATGGCATCGTTCACACTTATGTAAGTGAACCACAGTAACAGACCAATCGCACCAGAGTTCATTTTAATTGAACCGAACAAGTGTGAACACAAACAAACAGAATCTGCTACGCTACAAATGTTAATCTCTTATGTGATACAATCTACGTATTTCTAATGCAGAGAAACCACGGACTGCGAGTAACGCGGTTTGCGAATTTTCCGCAAGACGAGCAAAGATTTTTAATAAATGCTGACTTAAAAACCGAGCAAGTTTTGGTTTACGAGTACCGAGTATCATGTATCACACGTGTACTGTTTCTTCTAACACACGTGTGCGCGCGTGTAAAGCAAAAGAAAGTCTCATTAGAAGGTTAAAAATCCATTTTCTCCCTCTCTGTTGTTATGTGTGTGCCTGCGTAATTTGACACCGTGCCGGTTCACATACACTCTCTCTCACCTTTAGTGTGTGTTTGTGTGTGTGTGAAGCACCCCCTCTCTGCTTCACACACACACAAACCTGTCGTTATGTGTGTGTGCGCATGCGCGCGCGTAATTTGACACCGTGCAGGTTCACACACTCTCTCTCGGGATGGGAGGGGCTGAAAGTAGGAGTCTCCTCTTACTTTAGCTTCACACACATACGCAAACACACACACACACACAGCGCCTGAAACACTTATCTGTCGGGATTTATTTTTACTTAATATTTTGTATTAATTATTTTTATTTATTAATTTTTTTGGGCTGTGGAACGAATAATTTGAATTTCCATTATTTCTTATGGGAAAATTTGGTTTACGAGTGTTTTGGAATACAAGCCCACTTCCGGAAGGAACGGAATGTTACGATCACTTCCAATCAACGCTAAGAATTTAATTCGAGAACTACCTTTTCCAGTTTGACTGAATTGTCGTTGTGTTCTCTCATTTGGTATTTTGTTTCTGGACATGTCGTTGTGTTTTCTGATTTGTTATATTGTTTTTGAATTTGTTATTTTGTTTTGCACTTCTCCTCCACCGTAATACTTCCACGATGAAGCATTATCTGCTTCTGAAATTAGAAGCTAAAATTAGTAAAGATGTCTAACAATTATCTTTAATTGGGATTGTTCTAACCTTATAATAAAAATATACTGAGACATTAGCCTATATTTAATAGTTGGTTAAAGATAATTTGAATTCCGTATACATGGAAATCAGTGTTTCATTTCTGGTTTTATAACAGATATCTATCATCTATCTTCAGTAGAAAGAACAGTCATCTGGCAGTGAATAATAAATCAGACCATTTTTAGAATTGTATTGGGTTTGGGCTTATTCCTAAAATTAGTTCATCAGTGATTGTGGTTTAAATGGCACAGACAGATAATGGCGGATATTAAGGATGAGCTGTGTGGCTCTGCATGGCTCTGCATGGCTCTGCCAGACCACTAAAGAGAGATAATGCCTCTGCAAGATATAAATAGAATGTAAGCTAAGTGCAAGACAGGCCCTTATATCAAGTACTGTGATCTGTCATTTATATATATTGTTAGATATCATTGTTAGATATCTTTTTTAATCTTCTACTATAGACGGTCTACTGTCTGTCTACTAAGACCGTGCAGTATGATGTGATAAATGTGATAAAAATATGTCACAGTATTTGAGCGAGTCTTTGAGTAAAAAAATTTGTAAGGATGTAATATGTTTTTGGTAGGTTTTTTTTCTTCTTAATAGTGGTATTTTTAAAATCACCTTTTATAAAATACAGGCGGAGTGTCACGGGAGGCCTAGAGTCTATCCCCGGGGAACTCGGGGCACCAGGCTGGGTGCCAATCCATCACAGGGCACAAGCACACACACACTACGTGCAAACTCAACATGAGAAACTCACAAATGCTACATTTAAACTCCACACACACAGACCAGATGGCAGGATTCGAACCCTTGACCCTGGAGGTGTGAGGCCACAGTGGCAACCACTACACCCCCAAGCTGCCATTAATTAAGACATTAAATAATCAAGTTAATAGTTTTTCCAATTTCTTCAAGTATCATGGTATTTTTGATGTATTGCCAAAACCCTGCTGTCTACAACAGTTACATTTGTACATTTAAAAGCATTGGTACTTTCAGGGACTCGGGGAAAGCCACTAAAAATGACACAAACGCAACCATGCAAAAATAAAGTGCCTTGGGTTGGCATTCACATGTAAACAAGAAGCTAATTGAAATAATTAGTGGTTTTGGAGCATAGCGAAAGTGGATTTTTCCTAAACCCCTCATTCTTATTGCAGGAACTCAGCCTTCATTAGAGCCAGCTGAGCCGTAAATAGCTACTTTCTGCTCCTGATTGCCCCACGAGCTTGCCCGTCTCCTCTGCTCCTCTTAGGATAATTTAAAGAAAGTGTTAGAAATTCTTTTGATTGAAATTTGATTAATTTAATCCAAACATCTTATTGTTCCCACTTCCACTGCTGTTTGACTCTCTGAATGTGTAAATTTATTTCAGACCATTTAAAACAAGATCCGATTGTTTTTTTTTCTGTCACGTTAATGGAAGGAAGCAAACCTAGGAGCTACCCAGATGGCTATTACTGTTAAAGCTCACAGCCTTACACCCGGACGCTGTTGAATGCTGCATGCCCAGTCAGGTGGAGCTTATCAGTGAAACCAGACATGAAGGAGAAAGGAAATAGCTTAGTGATAAGAAATGAGTTTAAATATGAACCTTAAGTCGAATGTGTTTCTATAGTATGTCTAGCTCGTCTGGAATGTATGAAATGTAGAAACACGTGGTCCTTTTTGTGTTTGTTTACGCAATTACAGCAATGAGACCATCAACAGCATACAGACTCAGATAAGCGATAAGTGCTCATCCAAAACAGGTCCTTTTCAGCTGACTGGTGCCAGGTTTAATCTGTTTGAGAAAATGTCTCGTGGGTTCTCCCTATTTAGGGCTGCAGCAGCTAGTTGGAAAATTTGGATTTAAGAAATGTACTTACTTTGCTATTTAATTTTAATAAGTAAACATAATGGAAAAAAAACACCTGCATGCAATACATATTGTATTGCATGCATGTGTTTTTTTCCATTATGTTTACTTATTATACAAGAACACAAACAGACACACGCTATGGCATACACCAGGAGACGTTTAGTAAGTGGCGAACTGCTACTTCACTAATGAGTAGCATTAACAATAAGCTTGTGATAACATAAATGTTGCTTATCTTCACAAAAACGTTAATTATGAGTATCAGTGTTATAGAGGAGAATAGATTGTGCCATTCAATGATGATTGATTGGTATACACAGGCCCAAGGTGTATCAGGAATATAATCCCCACACCAGTACACCACCTCCACCAGCTTGGATTGTTAAAACAAGGTAGGTTGGGCCCATGGACTCCATGCTGTTTGTTCAAATTCTGACCGTACTATCTGGAGAATTCAAGATTCATCAGAACAGGCTATGTTTTTCCAGATTTCAGCTGGTCAGTTTTGTGCCCACTGCAGCTTCAACTTTCTGTTCATAGTTTGCCAGAAATGGAACCCCGCATGGTTCTGTAACTCACCTTTCTCAAGGTTTGACGTGTTATACATTTTAAGATGATTTTCTGCTCACCACTGCTATACAGAGTGAGTTACTCTAGGCTTTCTGTCATCTTGAATTGCCTTTCTTTATTGACCCCTGTCATCAACAAGGCATGTCTGTCAACAGAACTCCTGCTCACTCAATGTTTTTAATATTGCACTGCACTCAGTAAACCCTAGAGACTGTTGTGCGTGAAAATCCCAAAACATCAGCAGTTGGAGAAATACTCAATCCAGTCCATCTGACACAACAATCATGTCATGGTCAAATTCACTGAGATCACCTTTTCTGTTTTTCCTTTTCTGATGGTTGAATAGTACCTAAAGCTGATGTATACTATATATAAATATGACAGAATGGAAAGTTTTGTACTGCACTGTACAGACAGTGTATATGCTTAAACACTATATAAAAAGATGTTGTTGTATTTAATCAACAGTTCAATTCAACTCTAGTTCCCCCTCTTTTGCTCGGGAATAATTACACATATGTTCCACTGACTTAATCCACATAAACCTACAATATCATGGCCAAGGCACTGGGCTTGTTGGCCCATAGTCTGCCTGTACTTGGCTGAAATCAGATTAGCACTGCAACCGCCGCTGATGACTTCCCATCGTACTTAATTCTGTAATCCGATCAAGACAAGCGAATCAGCCAAGAGTGCATGAGGCCCTAGAATGGAACGAGCACAGTGAAAGCAGGAGGAGAAAGGTTAGTATTAACTTACATGTTAAGTTAAGAAGTAGCCACTGTACAGTATGTGGAATCAGTTCCGTGATTTTCTGCGAGTGGCTCTCTGCTCTTTGTTACCAGGGTTACCCTGACCATCACTCATGCACTTCTCGATGGTGTATTCACAAGTACGGCCAGTGGCAGATGTACAATAGGACACCTTTATCCAACGTGATTATATACTGCATAATAAAATTATTATGATTTCTTTTTCTTGAAATTGGAAAAAAAGCTTTAGTATACAGAACAGGAAGGAATGGTCTCAGGGCAGGGATGGATTGATAACAATACGTGGGCCAATTCAATTTATTACTTAAATGCTTAGATACCATGTGATACTCTGAATCTACCCAACATTGTCCAGCTAATAAACAAGTGATAGTCATCTAGACAGAAAACTTCAAGCACAGTACGGTGATGAGATCCTTCTTTACAACATTTGCACCAGTCTAATATTTTATTGCGAGTAGAACAGTGCAAACATTGAGAGTGGTGCAAACATTGCAAAGAAGGCTGTGAAAGATGATCTCGGCATAGGTTGTCCTGTGAACGTTCAGCAGGTAGAATGTCTGTTCTTTAAAAATCGAAGGATAACCTGTTGCCAACTTGTGGAATAGATGCATCTGTCTATGGGAACTGAACATACAATCATTCATGAATACCAGTTGCACATTACAGGAACTCAGCTGGGAGTTATTGCCACATCCTACGTATAGACCTTGCTCCAAGCCATTTCCACATGTTTGAGCCATTCAAGGTGTTCCTGGGAGGCCAGGGTTTTACAAGTCAATTTTATGTTTGTATAGCTTTTAACACTGGTTATTGCCGCAAAGCAGCTTTACAGAAAAGCTGTATCAGTCCGAAGTGAAGCAGGCTGTACAAATCATGGCTCGGGCATACTGACAAAACTTTCGACATTTATGGTATCCAAGCACTAGTGAAATGCTGGGATAAGTACATTAGTGTAGGGGATGATATCGAGAAATAAAGGGAGTTTTTATTCTGCACAATCAAAGTCCTGGCTTGATTTGAACGGCCCTTGTAGCAAGGTTTAACCTAATCACATGTATATGTATAGATGTTCCAAATAGAGCAATATTAGAATGCCAGACTTGTTAGCCATCTACATGACCACGAAGAGTATCAGATTGTTAGTCTTTGTCCCTATAGGATACAGGATGAGACAAGACTTGAGGTAAATAATTCTTGACACTAAAAGACTTGAAACACAAGACAGGAGCATCTGGTTGCTCAAGATTAATTGCTGTTCCACTGTGAGGTCTTGAATAGACATAATTGCAGGAGAGGTGTTTGGGGAAGCTAGAGGAGGGTGGGTGGTTTGGTTTACAGTTTCAGGATTTAATTGAAATGAGGGAGTCTGTGGATAATAAGGTCAACGGCTAGGACAACCTAGTCATCACCAGTAGGATAACTTCTACTGGTTGGACATGCAATTAGCTGTAAACCATTTTAGAGATGTAGTTTATCCCAAAACAAAATGCTAGACTGAAATGATATACAGTTATTTGCACAGCTTTTTAAATACAGAATGTGTCAGTGGCTATACTGTACATACAATGCTGTGTAAAAGCCTTGAGATACTCCTCATTTATTCATATCAAATTAAAATTATGTAGATTGAAAGGAATGAAAGAAATGTGAACAAATGTTTTACTGTCACAGGCTTCAAAGTGCCTAAAGAGATAATTAAAACATTGGTTTTTATATAATAACCTCAGCAGCAACCTCATTTCCCCTCTCGTTCGTTCCAAACTCTCAGCATTCAGCATCGCCAGTATACTAATCACTGGCCTGATCATCTGCCATCATCTGCACCTGTTTCTCACTGGTTCATACCTTAAAATAGATTTCTTTTAATACTTAAATAATTCATAGGTCACTGTGTGGCTTGACAAACATAATCATTCCTCTGAAACTGGTCAGGTAAAGGGACTTGACCGAAAACGAGAGCCAGAAAAGTCCATCAGGAAGCCTGGAGAACTATTCCTCAAGACTACATTACAAAATGTAAAGAAACGAGGAGGGGCTCAATATTTTACACAGTGCTGTATATACACTGGTAGTTAAAAAAAGCAAGTGTAAAAAGTGGTGCCAAAACAATCATTCATACTGCTAACTATGCATGTAGACAATCTTACCGGTGTGTTCTATTTGGGTGAGTCTAGTGGGAAAGTAATTACCTTGAAATTCCACTTTTAATTAAATTCCGTAGTCAAGAATAAAGTAGAAATTGTGCCTGTTAAAAGGGAAAGTCCTTCAGTCTGAATTAATCAAAACCCAGGCATGTTCTGTTATGTGTGAAGCACTGTGTTAGATAATAACGCATGTGTTGTGGACGTGTGTGTTTTTAATTCTCCTCGATTCTCATGAACAGTCCCTCTGTCCTCAGCTGTGCCTAAGTTGAAAACCATGTAGAAGTAATCAGCATCATCAAAATCAGACATCATTCTAAATAAATACATACATACACTCATTCATGGTCTACACTGCTTAATCCTGTGTACAGGGTCACAGGGAGCCTTGGGGCCTATCCCTGGAGACTTAGTGCATGATGTAGAGTCTTTGTACTGTGGAAGGAAACCGGAGAACCCGGGGGAAACCCATCAAGCACCGGAAGAACATGTAGGAATTACATGCACACAGAGGTGGGAATCGAACCTGGCCGGAAATCGAACCCGTACCCTGGCGGTGCAAGGTGACAAAATTTAAAACACCATTTGTGTCCTTTATACATGTGACTGACTGACATTTTAGCGAAAAGGAATTAACTTTTTATTAAAATGATAACACTCCTAATGTGCAAGTGATATGTGATACACGACTGGCTCTGACTGATGAATGTGCAAGATGGCCCGAGTTACACTTTTATATCTTATAGTAGTGTGTTCGAGTGCTTACATGTTCACAAGTTTCTCTTTTTGTACAGTTTGCACTGTTACTCCTGAGAAGAAGTATAAAGATCCAAAATAAACTAAATATTAGCAGTTTATGGTATTTCAGTCGAGAAGACAAGGTAGGACCCAAAGCTTTTGTGCACATCCTCATTATTTTGTAGCTCAGTGGGATTTACTGTATAAAGTGGATCAGAAGACATCCTCATCATGCTTTTAGTAATCATATTATTACTATTACGCACACTGGAGTCTGTGCAAAAGTTTTATAAACGATATCGCTGCTGCATTTTTTTTTTTCAATAAGGCACATAAAACAGATCATCACACTAAAGCCCAGTTTCTTGCCACCTCTATTCTTGTTTCTCGTCTCCCACAGTCCACCTGTCATTTCCAGGCCCAGTGTGACATTTTCCTCCCTCCGTCAAAGACTCGTACTGGTCGCGTCTCAGCTGTCAGGCTTTCTGTTGCTCTCAGTCTGAGACGACTCTCTTCTACCTTTTACTGTTCCCGCTCTCTCTCCCCCTCACACACTCTCTCTCGATCTCTCACACTCACTTTCTCTCTCTCTCGCTGCCTTTCGACATGGTACATCACAGACATTTCAGTCACACTTAGGAAAAAGTACATGCTGATTTATTTACTGTCCACTTGGCTGTTCATCTCTGACTGTTTCTGTCATTCCATCTGATTTAATGTGCATGCACCTTCTGTCGGTCTGTCTGTCTGTCTGTCGCTCTTTCTGTTTCTGTCTCCTTGCATTTAGGTCTCTGATACTGTAGCATGGTCAGTCCAAGTTGCTTGCTTACATGAGACAAGTCTACTGTTTTTTTTGTTTTTTTTTGTCAGTGTTTTCTCTGCTTGTCCTCTTGATCCATCTGCTTTGCTTTTTTCTGTTTCACCTTCTGACGCACTTTTATTCTCAATCTTTTTTTTCTACCAATGTCGTTTCCCTGCTTTAATGTGTCCTTTGCGTGCCATATTGCGGTTAGTGCTTTCATTACCCTGTCATACCTCTTCTTTCTTTTATTCTCTCTGTCGTCTTTATGCCTCGCGCTCATTCTTTCACTTATGTATTTTCCACCCACCCACATGTTATTCATTTCAGTCTTTGTTCATTTCTGTTCTAAGGATATCAACATGTCCCCAAGGTATTAAGACAAGGATACCAAATATCATGAAAGATAAAGTGTTACATTTTCTTTCCTCTGCCATTATATGCATTTGTGTCTTTCTGTCGAGAAATCTTATTACTGTCGGTTTGATTACACATGCTGATTTTACAAGTCTGAGCCTGAATGTGTTACTAAGAGCCGGTCAGTAGGATGTGCAGGATTTGTGTTAGGATTTGTGTGTGTGTGTGTGTGTGTGTGTGTGAGAGAGAGAGAGAGAGAGAGAGAGTACTTCAAGCCATCAGTAGTTTTTAAGAAAAAAAAGGTAAGTGTGCGTTTTTGAGTGCATTTAATCATCAGGTCATGACGCAATTCCCTATCAGTCGTCTCCATGGTGCACTGCCATCTTATGCTGCATCCCTTTTACTCTCCTCAGTGTCATTTGCATGCAGAATCCACCTTCAGTGGGTACCGCTATGCCTTGCATACCCAACAGACCATGGAGGCTTTCAGGAGATACCATAAAAGGGTGCCTATTAGCCAAAGGCTTTTAATCACTGACACTCAAATACTGTCTCTAAAAGTCACCCACCTCTAAAAACACAATTTAGACCTGTTTTGATGTTTAGTGCCAATCTCAACTTCCTGCTTGAAATCGGACTAAATTGTGAGCGATGTGCCCAGTCGAAAACCCGGCAGGATGGTGGATTTTTCGGAGAGTACTTTGGTCAAGTCCCTGACAAACATTCTTGACTTCGGTTAAGTGTAAGTGATGCCAAAGGTTGCTAATTGTAACACATTGATAAACTCGGATTAATGAATGCAAACCTTGACAGAAAACAAGGTTATACACGTGACTTCAGTCAAGCGTGTATCAGATGGGGGAAGAGGGCGGAGTTTCCAGGTGGTGTCAGTTAATATTGGAGAGTTAAAAACACTGTCAATCATTCCACATCTCATCTATCTATTAGCTTTTATTCTGTTTTTAAGGAGAGGATTGCTCTTCTCACATATTTTTGAGTGATATCCTACAGAGATGATCAAAAGATGATCAGAGATGATCAAATGTTAAAACTCTTTGTCAAGTCACTAGACATCTTGAGAACAACCAGTGAATCATTTTGCACAAGACAGGATCAAACCAGTCCAAGTCCATGTCCAAGAATCGCAAAGCAAAAACTCACAAAAGTCAATGAGGTGGAACCACTGCCTAAGTTGAATGAGGAGGGCTGTACCATGGGCATAACGTTTCATCACAAGCGATGCATTTGCACCAACGCTGAACCCAACTTCTAAAGTTGATGGTCTCCAACTATGTGGTTTCACTTCAGTGCTGATTTTCCCTTCTTTACCTACACTTCTTCATCCATCTGTGTACATCTAAACATTTTGTAGTGAGGTGACCATTAATGGCGATAAAGGGGAGTTGCAAAGAAGATTTGAGAGTAGGGTTCAACATTGGTGCAAATACATAACTTGTGATGGAAATGATGTTGAGTAGTACAGTACCTATGTATAAGAGGAAAAGTTACTCTACCAATATTTGCAAAAAATTGAATGTCAGTTGATAAAAAAGTTGTGCCCACTTTTGCTACAGCCCAAAGCAAATATCACCTCTGGTGTCTGCATGGAGTTTGCACATTCTTCCTGTGCTTGCAGAGTTTGTTTATGTTCATGCCATATGGAAAAGACCTTTATCCAAAGCAACATTTGTTTTATTTTACATCTGAGGACCCAGAAGTGGTGCTTAATGGTGTTGGACTATAAACACACAATCTTATGATCAGTAATCCCCTGTCTTGTACCATGAGCTCCCTGAGATAGCATTCAGACCCCCATGACTCTACACAGGAACAGCACTATGGAAAATGCATGAACACCCAATTCATTCATGAATGATATGCACATCCATAACACATGCATAATCCTACATTGCCCCTTTCGCCACACCAAAACCCCCCAGGAAAAAAAAAAATGTTTTTTGTCCCTTTTCTAAACCTAACTTCACTGTCGTTACAAGAACCTTTTCAACCTGTTTTCTGTTTAGCTTACATCACTGTCACTCTCGGACAGACCCCTCGTCGCTCCAGCTCTCCTTATCTGCTGCCACCCGGATTGTTAATTTTTCTTCATCAGCGCTGATTCTTTCCTCTCTGTCATCACTCATTTATGGTGGGCAGCCGTCTGCCAAATAAGGCTCCCAGCTGTTTTCTTTTCATCACCTCTCCACTTCCATCACTCTGAGCACAGGATCCTTCACCTGCTCTGCTTCTCTGGTCCATGGTCAGATCAGCTTAGGTGACTCAGGATTAGTTTTCTTTCCAGTTTCACACTCCAGCAGAGAAGGTTACTTCCTTTCATAATAAGGAGGTCAGTTGACCTTCACACCAGAGTATGATCCAGGTGATTGGATGCCTGCATGGTGGCGCAGCAACTAAGAGGACTTTTGGGTAGAGAGTTGAGTGTATTTAATGGAAAAGGGGAAAGAATATGTGGATCTGTTTACCTTATAGCATGAGGATTTATCTGTTTTTGTGCCACATCTATTGCTAAGCTCCGGCTGGCACGATTCAGAGAGATTCATATTCAGAGTCAATCAAGATCGCAAGTATTTTCAACCTTTGCAACTCTTTTTTTTTTTCAATATGTTCTGTTTGGCACTACACCAGAAGGCACATTTGTTGGTAGCTTTTTGTTTGCCAAAAAAAGCTAAATATTAGAAGCAAAGAAAAGGGGAAAAGCTGCTTCAGTTTACAGATCAGTCTAATAAAAGCACAATTCTATTACTTAGCAGTTATGTGCTAATATTCTCTGATAATATTTGAGCTAAAAAAATTTGCAAAACAAATGTTGGTCAAACTGAAAAAGGTCAGGCAATTTAAAGTCTTTATTGAGTACATTCTTTTCTGAGAGTGTTATGAAACTTGTTGAATGATAATGAGTTTGGAAGAGCTTTTATTAGCACGACCAGTAGAGCTTATATATACAGTAGATGTGTGTTATGATTCCAGAACATTTTCAGTAATTGCAAAGTGACCGTTAAATTGCACTCTTGAACCCATAAAACCTTCAGGGTGACGAGTATGCCGAATGTTGTTGTGAGGCATTTGGACATTTTTGACAGTTTGTTGAAGCCAAATCGTGCATTTATAAACATTTTAACTGACAGGAAGTTGTGTGTGGTTCACAAGGTGAATGGCAGCATCTGGAATCCTGAGAGTGGTGGCCCCTGTTGCCAAGGCAACCATTATCCCGCCGCATAGATGAAAGTTAGTCTCCTGCAGACTTGAGCTCAAGCCCTCATTACCTCACCATGTGGGTCTGCCACCAACAGCATGTGTGTGTATGTGTGTGTTTGCATGCCCTCATGTGCAATTGTGTGTATGACAGACAAGCAGAAATAGGGAAAATAAAACGGGAAACAAAACATTCCAGAGTCAAAGAGGCGAGGAAGTGAAATTGCTATTCCGTACTCATTTATTTTAGGTTCGAGTACATAACTATTTCTATTCCATTTTGATTAATGTCACTCATTACTATATGCACATGTATATTCAGTGCTCTTGATGTTGATTTATTGTCTATAACATTGACTCTGACGGTGGTAGCCTGCAAGGCAATACACAGGGTTGTAATAATGTGTTTGTTCCAATACATCATCCTGGCAATTTTTAATTTACAGGGACTTGTAAGGCATTTTAATTAACATAATCTAAAACTAACAATAAATGGCGATCACAAGGGCGATTCCCGGGTGACGTTACAACCATTTTTTGCTAGGAGTCCAGAGAGTAGATTGGCAGACGGCATACCGGTATTCTCACATCAGTCGTAGCGACACTACTTCCCTCCGGGGATGTTAAGCCGTCTTACGCTAGACTTCGTCGGCCCTGGATGGTAGTTACCGCCTTGTTGGGTCTATGGTTTTGTAAAGTTATATGAACTTTCCCATGCCTCTATGCTCATAAAACAACCCTGTCATTGCGTTTCCTGATTCCTTATGTGATAACACTTCCTATAGCCTGTGTCCAGACGAATATACATACAAACAGCTCATGTCCGCTGGAACCCTTTTGTGTAACAGGAAAATGCTAAAGTGTTTCCTATTGTCTGTCTGTCTCCGGGTCGCTCTATGACAGTCCTGTTAATGACTGGTTCTTTTGGTGTATGGAATGTACGTGACATAGGGCACCTGGTCAAAAGTTTAAATACGCGTTATTTAAATATGTTTTTTGCTGATAGTAAGCAGAGAACATCATGCTGCATGTTTGTTTGTCCCTGTCTCCCGATTCTGGGCTGGTCGTTAAGCGTATCGATGTGCAGCAGATACAACAAGCAATAATTCTTCTACTTAAAACTTAACAATTTGGGCACTCTTCTAAAAGGAGAAGTGCCCCTACTAAGAGATGGGAAGGAATTGGTTATAACTAAATTAGGGAGAAATATAAAAGGAAAAAATATACATTTCAAGCAAACAAACTTGTTAATATTGTGAATTTTTTCAGTAGAGTGATGTTTAATGTATGATTTTTTTTATCTTCAGGACAGTTTTGATTGAGTTTTTGTAATTGTCTTATTTGGTGTAGTTATCTTCAGTAGATTGAGGAAAGATTGAAAAGGGAATTGTTTTAGCAAGTCTACTTGTTTCATAGACGTTAAACACCATTTTGTCAAACTATAAATGGTTTAAAATGATGGCAAAATTTTACATTCAGTGTTAAGTAAAAAAATTATAATCGTTGACTGTTTCATAAAAGAAAAAAAACATTTTCACACTGCTGTTAGTGGAAAAAACTTCGGTCACATCAGGTCGCTTCACGCTACCCTGTTGTCGATTATTTTCTGATGGTTGATTAACAGCCTGGCCTATTCTGTTTTATTCCTTTCAGACTCCTTCATCAGCATTGGCGCCTTATATAGAGCTATTTAGAGTCCAGTTCTTTTTTACATATGGGCAGGAGTTTTCACTTGCGTTCTTCTGTGCACACTTTTGTTTTCCTGTGGTTTGTTTTTCATCTGTGGCTTTACGATTGTGGGCACCTGCCCAAAGAGCAGATGAGAGAGGAAAAATTATGAAAGATTTTAAAATAAAGATTTTAATCCATACAAATTAAAGTTTTTCCTCCTTAATTCACCCCAGTTAATTATCATGCACTTTAGCTTTGAACTGAATTATTTATATGTAAGATGATGGGAGGCACTTAATTAGTCAGAAGTGCGGCCGCTTGGGATTGGTGCTGTACATCTCATGGATTCGCTCTATATCCTTTTCTGATTTGTTGTTTTATGCTGTGAACACATACTGATAGACATAACACAAAATTGTCTTATAAATAATTCATGTCTTTCAGTCGTGTATTGTTGAGCCTTAGTTAAGAACATAAGCATGCAGACTTGGTTATGGAGATAATGTAAATAATGTAAATAATCATAGAGTACAGTCAGTCAATATTCAAAGCTGGGACAATAAAAAAAGGGATTGATGGCTAGATGGGCTTGATGAGATTGTTTAGAATCTAATTGAATTTAAACAAAAATTTAATATGGATATTTATAAAATGGTCAAACAGAATCGCAACACAAATCAGCACCTACTGTAGGTATTGTGATCTGGTGGTCCCTGGTGATATTCCCATCCCTAGTTTCTAGTTTGTAGTTTCTAGATATTTCTACTTTTATCACATGGTCTTTCTTTGTCCAGCTTTTTTATGCCTTACAGTAGCTAGAATGTAAAATAATGTACAATTTGGTGTGAAAAATGATAATTTGCAGTTGTCTTAATACCCCCTACATTTATTCATATTAAATTCAGTTACAGTGGGGGAAATAAGTATTTGATCCCCTACAGATTTTCTAAGTTTGCCCACTTACAAAGACATGAAGGCTCTATAATTTTTATCATAGGTTTATGGTAAAGGATTGAGACAGAATATCAAGCAAAAATCCAGAAAAAGCACATGATACAAATGTTATGAATTAAGTTGCATTTCAATGAGGGAAATAAGTATTTGATC
>JAQMYJ010000036.1:10103149-10120745 GCA_030014305.1 Clarias laeviceps | reverse complement strand
ATAGACCCTTCATTTCTTTGTAAGTGAGCAAACTTAGAAAATCTGTAGGGGATCAAATACTTATTTCCCTCACTGTACATAAGTTAAATTAAAGAAATGGGAGCACATGTTTTGATGTGACAAGCTGCTAGGTACCTGTAACAGCTTATACTTATCTGTTCCAATCACTCAGCATTCAGCATCACCAGTATACCATCTGTCATTACCTGTTTTTCACTGGTTCATGCCTTAAGTTAGACTGATTTTTATTTGTGCATGATTCGGAGGTCACTGTGTGGCTTAACAAACAAAAAACATTTCTAATACTGGTCAGGTACAGGGACTAGACTGAAGGAAGCCTGGAGAACTATTCCTTAAGACTACATTAAAAATACAAGAAAGTCTGGCGTTTTAGTAGCAAATTATGAAGAAATGAGAGGTGGCTCACCTGAAACAATGTTTTTTTTTTATGGTTTTGGAATAATAAAGCGTCTTTTGACATTTTGTCTCAGTGAATGTAGGATTACACCATAAAATAGTAATATAATTTATCCACCCTTTCTTCATTACTTAGTTTTGTTCATTCATGTATGTCTTTGGTAGCGTTTGCTATGTAAATTATTCCAGTAATGTAAATGTTCTGAGAACTGTTTCCACCATCTCACTGGAACATTGAGCCGTGAACAAAAATTCCGTCTCCCACCATTGTAGCCGTGCTTAATAGATGTTCGTCTGTGCAGTCCCTGGATCCAGAACGCATAGTTCTGCACTTACCTTGCTCTGACAGTCCCAGCTAAAGTGTTTTATGTCAAGTAAAATAACCTTTTTATAGTTTGGTACAATAAACCCATAAGCAGTTCTGCTTTTGAGCCTGGGAGCAAGAGAATTAATCCTCATGTTATAGGAGTTTTATAGCAGGAACATTGGATAGAGAGGTTTATGGTAAGCATGAAGGTCTTTACAGGCAAGGAGAAGAGGTGAGAAAAGTCTGGAGCTGCTAGTGAACGATGGGAAGGAGGAAACAAAGCCCATTCAGGTGAATGACAGTTTTATTGCATTGCAAGAATTGTTTCTACTTTTGGTAATGCAGTGGTGCCTTTCAAATTACAGACAAAGCTCCAACTTGTCTACACGCTGTACTTTCCATGTAAAGTCAGAACATTTTCTGGGGTTTGCACTATTTCTGCAGTTAATCAAGAGACTAATGTTCATATGTGTGTGTGATTAGGGGCGAATTGTGCATATGTGTGTGATTAGATTTTTATGTGCTGCGTGCATTCGGATCGGTGGTGTAGTGGTTAGCACTATCACCTTGCACCTCTAGGGTCCGGGTTCGATTCCCGGCCAGTGTGAGTGTCAAGAGTATCTTTTAGCAGATGAAGCATGTGACTAATAACACTTTCCAGTCCATTAAAGATTCCTGCAGCCGACAGATTTCAGTCAACCATCAAATCTGCCCCAAAAACATTGGTACTGATTAGGCCTAGGTTGTTTTTGATACAAGTCTTACAGCAGGGAGAGGGGCACAGTAGCTAATCATGCTCTTCTGAGCTGGCACAGTATGCAATAAGAAAAACAAGACAGAGAAGAAGATTATTTGCCTTTGTGGTCAGACACATAGTAACAAAAATTTACACGGCTTGCAAGCGTGTGTAAAATGCAGGTAGATTGCTATAGATGTTTCAACGGGTAACAGGAGAAAGAGGCACACTATAGGCACATTTGTGCATCCATAAATATGATCAGGTTGTGTAGCGTATGTGTATCAATGGGCGTCTTTGGTAGACAGTGTGTATATGTGTGTGTTTGTGTGAGTAAGATGTTATCTGTATGTAATTGTTGCAGTGCATATAAAGAGCAAAGGTTTGTGTGAGTAATGGTTTTTAGTTCTTTCCCATGTTGGGAGTTGTGTGTTAAACTCTTAAGTTGTAGTATATTAAACAAGGTGACAATGTAGGCTTGCATTTTTGGGTAACATTAAAGTTTTTATGTAGAAAGTTCTAAGGCCCTTCTAACATTATTTCATAACCAATCCAGTAGAAGATTTGATCAATGCCAACTGCTCTCATAAAATGTTTTATTAAACCTCTTAGTAGATTGGACAAATATTCAAGGGCTAGTTGGATTGGTCAGATATTTTTCACGAGCTGGTTCAAATGGTCAGAAATTCTGGAAGAGGGCAGGATTACTGAAAGTGTCTCCCAGAAACTTTAACCCATTTAACCAAGGTCCTGAAGAAAGTTCTTAATCCCACCCTCTGCTGTAGATCATTCGACTTATCTCATTGCAGGGCACAAGCATTCATGTTCACATATCCAAACACTTCGATCAATTAAACCAAGTAAAACCTAGACAGAATGTTTTTGGAATAGGGGAGGAAACCAGACGTAACCCACCAGGAACAGGAAGAGCATACAAACTCCAAACCTGAGATGTGAGGCTGCAGTGATTCCCATTAAGCCACCATGCCAACTAAATGCCAAAATACAGTATTACGTGTTTCACTGAATATTATACCAATCCAAGACCTTTTTGACTCATCACACCTACTTCTGTAGAACCTTTGACCAAACCCACATGCTCGTGTAGAACATTTGACCAATTCCACCCTCTGCTGTAGATCACTCACACCTTTTCACGCATAATGTTCAACCAAACCTACATGCTCGTGTAATAGCGTGTAATACCCACAATGGATAGATGGATGGATAGTTCTGTCGATGTGCCGCTTGGCACATCTGGCAACGGATATACATTTGCCGTTTCTGTGGCACTTATTGTTCCAGCCCATTGTCCGATTGTATCTGAGCACTTGGGGGTTGAAGGACCTTGCTCAAGGGTCTAACACTGGCGACCAAGTGGCGTTGGGGCTCGAACCAGGGCCCTCCTGGGCCACCCCTGCCCTCTCCACACTCACAGTGTCCCTGAATTAATGACTCAAATTAACTTAACACTTATCACACAACACTGCTCAAGGAACTCGCTGTGTCCAGTGTGCTTCCGTGTTAATTACCATATCCTTTTTTTGTCCCAAGACATTCATCCCACCCCCACTCAGTGGGGATAGTAATAACAACCAGCTGTTGTCATTTGTTTTGTTGGTCCCATGGGATCCTCTGCTATGTTGTAAGTTATTACTTTAGATTTACTGGTGATATTTTACTGGTATATACAGAAAACATGTTAAGCAATATATTGGGAATTCTCTCACGTATGTGTTTGTTTGGGAAAAAAATATTCAGGTTTATGTTAGTTGTATTTATTTAGTACTTTAAAGCATGGCAGCATAAATAGCGAACATCCAAACTGGGGTTGTATGAAATGGACCAGGATGTCTAAGGCTTCACTTCAAATCGGAAATATACCCTTTAGCCATTACTTTTGTGCCAAAAGGAGTTTTCTGTGTTAGAACTGGTGTTCCTTCAGGTCTTAACATTGCTGATTATTTCTATACTACAGTTATCCTATCAGGTTACACTTAATACAGGAACTCTTCACAGTTCTCGTGTTTTTCTCCCAATACCAACACACACAAACACACACACACACACACACACAAACACACACACACACACACACACACACACACGTACTGTATGCATATGTGAAGTGATTTACTGCGGACTTCATGACTGCGCAGCAGTGCACAAAGCACGGTCCGTAAAAACATGGATGAGTGAGTTTGGTGTGGAAGAACTTGACTGGTCTGCACAGAGTCCTGACCTCAACCTGTATTAGTTTGATGTATTAGTTGTTCTCGTCCAACATCAGTGTCTGACCTCATAAATGCGCTTCTGGAAGAATGGTCAAAAAATTCCCATAAACACACTCCTAAACAGTGTGGAAAGCTTTCCCTGAAGAGTTGAAACTGTTATAGCTGCAAAGGGTGGGCCAACGTCATGTTAAACCCTATGGATTAAGTACCTACTCAAGTTCATATGCATTTGAAGGCAGGCAAGTGAATAGTTTTACCAATATAGTGTATATATGTACAGTCTATATATACTTCTTCGTATATTATACAGTAGATTATACTTTGTGTATTGTATAACATACTATTTTTCTTTTAGTCATTTCAGTTGAATGGTTTGCCTATCTTACTAGTGCAACTACATGTCTATTGTACTACTATCCTTGCTACTGGACGTTTATCATTTCTTCGTGATCAATAAAGTATCTATTTTTGCTGTTTACTGTATAAAACCTCTCAGTTCTTTATATGTAATTTAATTTAATGTAATTATGTAGACTACATTAAAGGAATGAGATTGGCTGCAAAGTGCTTAAAGATACAATTTTAAAAATGGTTCTTCATGTAACAACCTCCGCAGCAACCTCATTTCCCCTTCTCGCTCTCGTTCTCACCCTATGGATTAAGAACTGGATGTTACTCAAGTTCATATGCATGTGAAGGCATTGGAGCGAAAACTTTTGGCAATATAGTGTAAGTGTGAGATGACCAAAGATGACCTAGTATCACGCTAAACCACAATAATGTATATTTTCTTATATATTGCACTAATGGCGACTGCTAACAGCAACAGCATGTCACGCATGCACACGTATGTCACGCTTTTGCTATGAATTGCATTTATTTACTGTCGCATTTGACCAAAAACCTGCTAATTGAAAGCTTCCAAAAGAAGGATGCATTTTTTTTTGGGATTTTTTCCCGATTTTCTCCCTATTTTAGTCGTGGCTAATTCCTCCCCGTCACTAGGAGGCGCATCTTTTCGAACTGCTCGCTCACGCACCGTTAGGGGCGGAGTAACACACTCGGAGGAAAGCGGTAGCCGCTCCTTCCGCTTGCGCGAGCTCACAGACGCCCCTGATTGGCAGTAGAGCCGTGATTAATGTGGGAGCGCGAAGTACCTCTCATCCCTCCCCCCTGAGAGAGCTCGGCCAATTAGCTCTCTCTATGCCTCCGGCTGTGAGAGGCAACAGCATCACCCGGGGTTCGAACCAGCGATCTCCGGATGATAGGGCGAGCGCTTTATCACTGCGCCACTCGGAGGCGGAGCATTGTGATAACTTATAGATAACATTATGTGCCAGAGGAATATACTGTAATTTGCCAGATTGAGTATGAGGCCGTGTTGGTGTTTATCTTGTTTTGCTGTGAACCCCCTCATCTAAACATGGACATGCATCTGATCTACAAATGAGGCTCTCACATCTTTAATCACATGTTGTGTCCATACCAATCTGAGAACACCCAATCTTGACTGATCTTCAAGAAGAGTTAGATTTGATTAGTTATTGAATATCTCTAAGTGTGGCAGTGGGAAAGTGAAAAATTACTGTCTTTTTTAAAAGTCTGGTTTCTTAATAAATGCATCCTGAGAGCATCTTCTGGTCTCAGGATTTGTCCGTGTGTGCGTTTGAAACGTGTGGGTGTCTGAGTGCTTCACGGTGTATGTCTACGTGGGAGTGAGAGTTGGAGGTTGTGCGTCAGCGAATGAACACGTCTGCACTTGTAGTGATATAGTGATAAATAGTGACTTGGACAGCCATGTTTTAAAAATCTACTTCGTATGGTTGTGTACGTGTGTGTGTGTGTGTGTGTGTGTGAAGCTGGGTGGTTTCTGTAAACAAAATGTGATTATACTTTATTTATATGTGTTTCCAAAGATGCACATTTTAGAGTGTGTGGGAATGGGAGTGTTTATTAAAACTGCCACTGTGTGTGTGTGTGTATGAAGAATGTGAAGACTGGACATATGGGGTGTTTAAACAAAGGTTAGGGTAATCACTGTGCATGATTGTGAAACGGGATAATTAATCAAAATGTTTGTTTGGATGCATTTCGACCCCACATGTAGTGTGCGTACGTGTTGGTCTTTTGTATTACTAAGTATGGTATTCTTTATGGGGTTCTGTGTGTGTATTTTCTTTTTTTTGTGTTTATATTGAGTAGATGTCTCTTTTGTAAATAGATTTCATTGCATGTGTCTACTAATATGGAACTGTGTGTAATATTTGCAGAAGAGTCCATTTCCCAGAGGGGAGAGAGAGAGAGAGAGAGAGGGAGGGAGGGAGTGAGGGAGGCAGGGCAGTAGCTGGGTGTCGTGTATGTTGCATAAGCAGATTATATTATGTAAGAGTTTTCTCTTTCTTTTAACAGGACGGAAACATAGACATGGTTTTTGCTTGGATTTCCCCAGTATGACATTCCACCCAGTGTCACTGCACACAAAAAATGGACATAATAATAATAATAATAATAATAATGGGTGCATGTGGAGTGTGCACTTGGACATGTGTGCATGGGTGGCTGTTTGTGCTCGTGCATCCCATGGCTGGGTGCCACATCTCACTCACGGCATACTTTCACTCATATACATATATATATATATATATATATATATATATATATATATATACACACATATATATATATTGATACACACACACACACACACACACACACACACACCAATCAGCCATAACATTATAACCACAGACAGGCAACCTGAATAAGTGAATTGCCACTGACAGGATGAGATGGCATCAGGATGCACTATGGGAAGAAGGCAGTGTGATGCTCTGTACACTGTTCTCCTGGGAAACCGCAGGTCCTGGTATTCATGTGGGTGTTTCTTTGACCCATACCACCCACATGAACATTGTCTCAGATCAAATTCATCCCTTTATGGCAGTGGGATTTCCTAACGGAAGTGGCATCCTTCTGCTGGGTATTGCAAAAATGATCAACCTGATGGAGCTTCTGTGGGATGTGCTTAGACAAACATGTCTGATGTGGTGCCAATCCATAGCAGGAAATGCAAGCACACAAACACACACCCACACACATACATACTCCCTCACACACTACAAGCAATTTGGAAGTCCCAGAATTGCCTTCCCTGCATTTCTTTGAACTGTGGGAGGAAAACCGGAGGACCCTGAGGAAACCCATCAAGCACGGGGATAACATGCAAACCCCACTCACGCAGACCAGAGGTGGCAATCGAACCCTCCACCCTGGTGGTGCAAGGCCATAGTGTTAATCACTACATGACATCAAGCTGATAAATGAAAATAAATCAACCAAACACACTGATGATACATGAGGTGTGTCAGAAGATACAGTGACCGTCTCTTTACAGGGAGTGTCTGCACTTTATGGACATCATTATAGTGTGCACGGTCCCAGGAATCTTTTCCATTTCGTCTCTGAGTACCTGGATGACTAGTCCAGAACATCCTGTTACTCATAATGTAGTTGGCGTCATACAGATGATTCTCACTGCCCATGCCAGTCAGGACAGGTGAAGTCAAGTGCTAGTTAAAGGACTTGTGCTAACTCGGCATGAAGGTTCCTGCAAAGACTAATGTGTCATCCATTATGTAACTGTGCGACTTGCACACACAGGAAGTTAACCTGGTGAGTCTCAGAACACCTACGTGTTCACAGAGCCACAAACCTCTATATCTAGCTTTAATGTGCATGTGATTGAATGAGAAAGACAGAAGATTCAAAATACTACTTTAGTTTTATTTAAAACTGTTGGTTAAATGTATTTTTTGCATCTTTATAATGATAGATTTAACTCTGTTTAAATAATAAGCTGAAGAAATGGCTGAAAACGCCTTGCTGTAAGCATATTTAGACATATTAATATAACAGAAGTGAAACGTAGTCATTGTTCTGGTTTTTGCCAGAACAGGATGAGATGGCATCAGAATGCCTTTGATGTATACATTTGTAAACATCAAATTAATGCTAGGAGAAGGAGAAAAGGAAATATAAAGCAATAAAGAGCTTTGCTCATCTCGGTGATTCAGGTCAGCTTTGCCTTCGAGTGTGTTTCCATCCTCATCTTTAGACAGAGATCAGATCTGAGAAAGTGAATTGTGACTTCTCTTATACCTTTAATTTAATGCATTTCAAATTAATAACACAGCTTGTAATATACTTTTAAGATTGCAGCTCTTCCTTTTTTGTCAGTGTTCAGAGTAATGAGTAGGAACTCAGATTCACAGATCATCGTCTTATCTTTATGAAGTATGATATTTTTTGCGTCGGCTAAACGGAGAGTCGTAACGGCTTCCTTGTAGGTCTAATGTAATTTCATCTCACAGCACGAAGGCAGATGTAATCGTCCACTTCATTCGGGCTAATTTCCACAGCAGCTCTCACAGGCCTGGCGAAGGCTGCTGATGGCATGGCCGTGTGTAAGCTCTGAGTCATGTTGTTGGCATTTCAGCCCCCTGCTGGAGCCCGCTGGAGTGTGTGAATCCTCCATGCTGTCCTACTGAGGCCAGCTGTGGACTGGTGAAACTCTCTGTGGGATTTTTGATGCACACACACACACACACACACACACACAACCACATGTGTATAAATATAGGAGTACAAATGCTTGATTATGTGCTTTTAATCAATCATTTATACAATCAGAAAAAAAAAATTATTGTGTCCTCTGGCATTTAGCAGATGCTTTTATCCAGACTGTTTTGCAAAAAGAGCTTTGTACCCTCTATCAAAATATAATCATGTTAGTTCACAAGATCAGACTTCTCTTACTTTAAAAACCTGGTTGGGGTGGTGTGGTGAAGTTTCCTTTCCGCAGACCCGTGGGTTAATGTTACCACAGCGTTATAACACAGACATACAAACATACTTTGATTCCTCCGTCAGCTGTCCTCTCATACTCCCTATGGGCCTGTCTCTCCCTCTGTCTCTCTCTCTCTCTCTCTCTCTCTCTCCGTCTCTCTTCCTCTGTCTCTCTCTCTCTCTCTTACTCTCTCTCTTTTTCAGGGAGACCTTTGCTCTCCATCTCTTGTCCCCATGCTCAATGTCCTAAGTGACTACTTCCTCTTCCCCTCTTAGATTATTTATGGCTTACTGTTTGTTTTTTCCTTCTGCATACACACGAGCAAAAGATAAATTGTGATAAAAGCTTTAAGCACATAGACCTAGACATATATCGCTCTGCTCAGGAACGGTGTCTAGTGACCTAGACTTTTCGCACTCCATTCTTCAGTCTGCTTTACTTCTCTTTCTTAAATTTTTTTTTTCTGTCATTCTTTCCTAACACTTAATACTGCAAAATTTGGAGCCTCAGCACTTGTCCTTAACCTGCATTAACTGGATCCTTTTATACCCACATAGAAAAAAAAAAAAAATTGGGTTTGCGCCCAATTTCACATCAGGTTTTAGTTTTGCCACATGCTCAAGTGCCGTGTTGTGTTCAATGCTGAATTCGTTGGCTCACAGCAGAAATCAGTATGACCTTGCGTTAGCGTGTGGGAGTCAGGTCTAAGTCCCCTGTGTTTTCTGCATGGGAGGAAGATCAGCTGCTTTTCCTGCTACTGTATATCCACAAAATAAAAATGTTAAGGTGTCTTATTTTTTTAAACTACTACTTAGTTTGCTTTGCATGTGTAAACTTGGCATATAGAGATGCCACAGAAGGTTGGTTTGGCGTGATGATCCACAGGATAAAAAAACATGACTCTGACAGACATTATATGAATCCCTAGTCGGTGAGATTTGTCTGCTATTCCCAGCACCTATAAACGGACAGGATCGTTCGTTCGAAGCCATTTGAGCAATGTTGTGTTTAAATCATAATTCAGCTGACATGTTTATAGCGGTGATTCTAACTGCCATTTCCTGCTGAAATGCAATCGGATTTAGTTCAGTAGTCATTATCGAGCTGTCAGAAACTGTCATAACCCACAGAGTTGTTAAAAGCTGAGCTGTTTCAAAAAAAACGGTGTGATATTCATTCTCATGGATTTTACTTGATTTCTGATCCCCCCCGCTCTGTTATTGGGCTCTTAAGCCTCTTTCATACATACAAGAGTCTGACAAGAAATTTCACCGAGAGTGTTTTTGCTGAGAAAATTGCTGTACACCTGCAGGTCTCCTGGAAGTCCAGTGCTCTCATAGGGCTCTTTTCAATCTTCCCAATTATTCCTTCCATCTTCTCAATCATTGCAAAAAAAGCTGTGGAATTTTTGGACATTTCAATTCTTTCACAAGACAAAAAAAATCTGTAAAATTCTTTCGTAGCGCTGGGCCCTACTCGTTGGCCCACTCCTGAGGTACTCCTGGGCACTTAACAAAGGGGCTCTCTCACTGATCCTGTGAAAGCAGGACAGCGACGGTGAGATTGAGGAATAATCATGAAGTCCTATGAGTTCAGTGAGAACATGTTTTCTACTTGTCGGGAGTTTTGGCGAGATTGAGGAGAATGAGGAGAATGAGGAGAGCGTTGGCGAGTCATCCATGTAATCCAGGAGATAGTTGGAGAGAGTTGTCGAGATCGGTGAGAGCGTTGGCGAGAACTCCTGCTAGGGACTGTGGGGCACATGCGGTGCTAGCGTAGTTTTCTCACGCCTCACTAGTGACGCTCTCACCAGATCTGCAAAGATCTGCAAGATCTGCAAATATTCCTCATTCTCGTCAAAGCTCTCCTCAAATCCATACACCCACGATGTAACACCTTTTCTACGTCAGAGAATAACCATTTTCTCCCCAAAGTTGCTCTCTATGTTATCTTGTCAGGATCCTGTATGTATGAAAGGGGCTTAACCTACATATGGTGTAAAGTAGGCAGAAATAAGCTTGTGAACCTTTAAGGGTGTCTGAACAGACCGAAATCATAACAGTCCTACATAAAGGACACTCAAATTGCTACATAAAGAAAGAGCAAATTTCCACACATCTCTAACAAGACTTGCAACAGACTTTAAGCCTCCAAATGCCAGGTAGTCTGAAAATAACTGGACAGTAAGACTTTTTTTGGCACATGGGATTTGAAATGTAACAGTGACTATAAAGATAAAGTGCACAATGTAGGCGTTTCTCCATGTGGGAAACGCTTTTTATGTATAGCACACTTTAGCAGACACACACACACACACACACACATACACACACACACATGTCAAGGCTACGTCAACTCCACTTAGCTCCACAGAAACATCTGCCTTTTTTATTCCCTGGAATCCTATTCAAAATATGATCATACTAACATTCTAACACATGCTCTTGAGGCACATTTACTACTGTTTGCTTTTTCTCTATATACAAAGCGATGTTGCATTGATTTATGATCCTATTATTCAGTCTTACCCAAATCTGTACGGGTTTTCTTTTGAGTCTGCTTCCTCTTCATTTTTTTCCTAATGACATTTCACAAAGATTTTCCCTGTCATTTATACCTTTGGCTTAGGGTTCTTCAATGTGATGATCTAATATTGAGATAAATTGTGTATATTGTGATAAATTACTTTACTATATGTTACAGTATACTTTTAGATCACAGATGCCAACAGTATTTGTATAGCGATTAAAAACTTTGATTAGTGGCAGCTGATTAAGCTGAAATTTCCTTTGCTCATTTCCTTTAAAGGCATGTCACAATGCATATGGATTTTGTTAGTTTTGGTCATTAAGTTTGTTTAGTTAGTTTTCTTGATCAGATGTCCCCTACAGTAAGTATTCCTTTTCAGCTTCCATACTGAAGAATAAACTTATTATTCCTTATTAAATAAAAGGACAGAGCATTGGACCATTGGACCATTGGTATTGGTTATAGGGTTGTTAAAGCTTTTCTCCTCTGATATGTGACCCATCACATTAAGTCGAATTTTGGGTGATTTGAGTTACGCATATTTTTTTACTGCTGGTTCAATAAGCTCCATTATGATACCAAGTTTATTACTGTGTGTGCGAGTTTGGCCATGGGTTGCTGAGTTATGGTCAGTGCGAGTTTGATTAAATAGATAGAGAGATAGCTAGATAGAAGCTAGAAGGAAATGAAAAAAAAATTACAAGGATTACTCAGAAAACTCAGTTGAAATCGTATTTTTACAATATTTAAGTGGGGATTCTGTGATCATAGTAAGAAAGATGGAACCCTCTGCCTGATTTTGACTAGAATTTCTGATACCCCCAAAAATAAATTGTTGCATGGTTTTATTTATCAACCAATTTTTGCCGAATTTGAAAATTTGATACATTTAACCTTGCCATAGCGCGAACTCACCTGTCTGACTTAATACCTGACTTGATATGACAGGTGACATATAAGGTAGACCAAATGTGTTATGCAATGACTGAAACTATCACAGGACTCAAAAACATGAAGCAGGTAGGTGGATTGGCATGACTAAATTGCCCTTAGTTGTGAATAATTGTGTGTATTCTCACCTTACAAACAGAGGAGCACTAGATGTTGAGGCTTTTATTAAGATTATTCTAATTAAAATACATCTAATAAAAGTAATTCAATTCAGTTTTATTTGTTTAGCACTTTTAAGAATAGACATTGTCACAAAGCAGCCTTACAGAAATAGAAATTACAGATATAAATTAGTGAAAAAAGTATGCATTTACAGTATACACTTATAGCTGTTTATAGCTATTTATCCCTAATGAGAAAGCCTGAGGTGAAAGTGTCAAGGACACTAAGAACTCCCTAAGAAGACATTAAGAAGACACCTGAGAGGAAACAGATTCAAAAGGGAACACATTCTCATTTTGGCGATACCAGATACCAGTGCAAACCCAAATAAATCCCCGCTATAATTGTGTGCTATATGGTTATTTGTGAAATGGTATAACAAGAAATGGTTTAGTTACCATGAATACCATTTTGTTGAGGCTACCAACTGTTCACTGTTGGAAACTTGTTCATGGCCATCTGTAAAATTACCAGAGTAACTGCTGTCATTAGCCATCATAGCAAAACTATTTCTAATGCAGTCCAAAGGATGGTTTCTGAAAGCAACTGTCCTGTTAATTCAACACTCTGGGTGTTAATTCAAAAATGCTAAAAGCTAGGTATAATCCTAGCTAGGTAAGTTGATATTAGCAAGGCCGACATTATAAAAAAAAGTTTTTTGTAGGAGTGAAACCTTTAATCACGATGTTACTATAATCGAAAAAAGATTATACTGTAAATGAAATTAAACAATCCTCCAAGACTGTTTGTGTACATAAAGTACAAAGATAAGAGGAGACTAGTCCAGATTGAATGCTGTCTTATCATGCAACATGACTTCATTAGTTTCTTTGTACTATCATGTTTTTTTTATCGTTTTAAATATTTTTTAATGAGCAGAAAGGTGAATAATTATCTAGCTATGATTTGTTTTTCATTATGAAAAAAAGGCCCCAAAGGAACAATTTTGTTTCATTTTCATCAACCAAACTGTCTTGGTTTGGGAAAAGGGAACAGCTTGACAGTATTTTGGCTCTGCACATGACACAGTGCTTCTTTAAACACTTCCCCTTCCTCTGAGGATCACAGATGTATTTCGAATTAAGCCACTGATTACACATCTTTCATTTAAATATGCTACCCAAATCCCTGACTCATTACTGACATGCTCACAAAAATGTTTTTAAGCAAGATTATGTTGCCAAGGTCCGCAAAAAAATCAAATGTGTAATAAAGACAATTAGTAGCCGGTGTTCACCTTTCAGCTCTATGTTGTGTTCAGTATTTTTGACTAGCTTATACCGTTACTCAGGTGCTTAAATGCAGGACCCTGTATGAGCAGCCCTTGTTTGTGGGTTGTGTTGTGAGTCTGAAGTTGTTCGGCTGCGGTTGCTACACGACTGTAAGTGCACCTGATTCTTCCTGGTTTAGCTTCATCAATGATGCACTGAGTGCTGAGAAATCCCTTTAATCCTCAGGCCTATTTATCAGTTGGAAGAGTTCAAACCCTTTCTCTTACCCATCGTTCTTGGCCGCACTGATTTGTTTGGCATGCTGTGAAGAACCCAGTGCTGCACTTTCTCTGATACACTGCCAGTGGCATCTCCACCAAACACATGCTCACACATCCAGCCGAGCAAATCACCAACAAATACATCTCCCATCACAGGATATGAGTGTGACAAAAGTTCCTTTGACTGCAAGCAGGTGCCATGCCATGGCTGATCCTAACTCCTGTTCCCCATGTAGTGTTGTCTCCTGTAATTAGCACAAAATCAGGAATGAGCTTTGCTAATTAGCAATTTGTTTAACGAACCACCTTTAGGGGATGGAGGAGCACAGGGGAATGGAGCTTATTTACTGTACTCAAATTCAAACAAGGAGTCCTTGGACCTTTGTTCCTACAACTAAAATGTAACCTTGTTTATAACCTATTGCAACCTGAGTCACTTAATCTTGAATATATACATTCTTGGCTCAAATATATTGTGGATGGGGTCTGAAAGGCTTTTTTTTCTGCTTGGATAATAGAAATTGCAGCCATTAATGTTTTATTTCCTGGGCATGTGCCCTTTATGCCCGGTTGCTAGGCAGCTTAGATGAACTCTGTTCTCTAAATGAACATAATGTCACCCCAAACATATTACATTTAATAGTATGCTGTCTACTTAAAAGGACCATTTTTTCCTTACTGTATATTTCATATATTTTCTGTCATACAATCAATTTAAAGATTTGATCCATTTGCTCATCCTTGTGAAGATTGCACACTCTCAGAGAAAAAAAGGTACTAAAGGGTACAATTTCTTGTTGCTGGGGTGATTTCCCAGATTTTTAAAAAATCTTTAATTTTCATATTTTACCTGGAAATGTGAATACACATAAGGTGCCTTAAAAAAGATTTAAGGTCCATAATTGCCTTTGAGAGTATAGTTTTAAAGGAACTCTATATTCTCCATATAAAAAAAGAAAAGAAAAGGATAATATAAAAAAAAGGTTTATCTTTGGGGGTACTATCGCAGTGACTCGTACACTTTAGTACCTGTTTTTGTCCTCAGTGTGCCAAATACAGCAACTGATCCACCAAATAGCTCAAGTTATTTTTTTTCTCTGACTGTTCCAAATGAGAATCTTATCTCTAAATGCATTGGGATGTGTGCAGGTTGTTTGTTACTAGAATGACTATTTCTGCTTACTGTTTTTTGTCTGAAACACTTGGACTAAGATGGAGTTTGTCCCCTATAAGTATCAGAGTGCTTTTTCACCCACTGTAATTATGCTGATTCCCTCGGTGCATGCTTACTGTGGATAATGGCCCCCTGCCGAATCCAGGATGTGTCCTGCGGTCCTTCAAAGGCAGGAAAGTGAAAAGCAAAGCCTCTGTATTCAGCGATGCCCTATGAGATGTTTTGAACACTTAATCCTCCAGACAATCTGTTGCATGCCAGACTGTTAAACTTAGAAAAACTCAGTTGAATCACTTTGCACAGTACTGTGTAAAAAGTCTTGCGCCAGCCCTTATTTTTTCATATTTGCTTTTAAAGAGACAGACTTTCTTATTAAATGTGATTTTGAGGAATAGTTCTCCAGACTTCATGAAGGACTTTTTTGACCCTTATTTAGGCAAGTTTTTGCCTTTCATTTTAAGACCAGTACTTATACATTACCAGTTTCGGAGGAATGTTTTTGGTCTATTAAGCCACACAATGACCAATGAAACATTTAAGCATAAAAAAACATTTAATTTAAAGAATGAACCAGTGAGATACAGGAGCGGATGATGACAGATGATTTGAATACTGGTGATGCTAAATGTTGAGTGGTTGGAACAGACGAGAGGGGAAATGAGGTTGCTGCTGAGATTGTTACATAAACAATCAATTTTTAGATTGTATCTTTAGGCACTTTGCGGCCTATAACAGTAAAATATTTCTTTACATTTCTTTAAGTTAATAATTAAATTTAATTTAATGCTATTAAATCAGAGGAGCTCAAGACTTTTATAAGCAAGTATTGTATAAGCAGTGTATTGCTTTCTCTTGCATTTTGTAATTTACACAGAACCCGTGAATTCTGTGATAAGCTGCTTCATTTTTCGCTTTCAAGAAGCATAGCAGGCTGAGAGTAGTCGTGGCATTTACCACAACAGCGCAGTAGCACATGATGGAAATATTGCACATAGCACTGCTTTCAAAACAGTAAGTTTGGTGAACTAAGTGATAAGGTGCTATATCTGTACATTTACATCACTCACTAAATGCAATAATCTTTTCTAAGGTCTCTGCCTCCCCAAATCACGGTCTTTTTTCACTGATAATGCAGTTGACTGAGCTGACTTTCCTGAAAGTCCTTCCTTTGCACTCATGGATTGGCTCCCATGTCACAGCTGTGGCGACCAAACCAATCATAGACAAAACTGAATTCTTGTAACCATTCATAATGCAGAAGGTGGGATTTCTTGGGAAGGATGTTTTTTTTTAATCTTACTACATCTCCTAAAGCTAGGTTCAGGCCAGTGCTGTCAATTGCACTCTGAAGCACTTAAGTATTTAAAAAAAGATAAAAAAATAAAAGCGTAGCCCAGATTGTCAGTCTCCATCTCAGCTGAATAACTCTGTCAGTGCATTGTCATTAGTTAAGTGCAGTGAGTACTGAAGATCTACTCTATTTAAGATTTCAGTGGGTTAGCTGCAAACTGTTGTTTAAATTTCCAGACAGCACATTGCATACAGTATGTCACCATCTGAAAACGTCAGTGATGGGGCTCTCCCTTTTCACACGGGTCTCGTCATGAACCTCCCCTGATGAACCGGCTGTCTGAGTGGGACCATTGAAACTTGCTGTTTAGCCTCATCACATTCATACACATTCATCAAGGACTTGATTTAAATTGCACAATTTTGCTCATTGATTTATGAATATACTGATTATTTTGATAATTTGGTTTATTGTTAAAAGAAAAAAAGATAATACAAGTCTTAGCTACTTTAACAATACTGATTATGTACTAATACTGAAGTTTATGGTTTATTCTTAAATAAACCATAAATTATAGTAAATAATGCATTATAATACCAGTCTTTGTTACTAAACTTATAGCTAACATTGACACTGTTTCTGTAATTACTTAGTAGACCATGCCGTGCTTTGAACACTGGTTCGTTAGGGCAGAAAAAAATCCGATAAAATCCCTCTGGAGATAAAGCAGCAAAAGACAAACATTTTGCAGGCTTTAAACACAGATCCACTGCTTATCCCTTTAAAATTAACTTCTGATGCTAGGTCTGGTTTGTAAAGATGTGAAGATGATAACAGCAGAAAAATACTGATATTATAATCACACAGCACTGCTCCACTGGCCTCCAACCCTTTCATAGAGTGTAAGGACAAAAGAAGTCCTGTCTTAACTTGCTCTTTTATCTGTCTTGAAGACCAGGCACTTTGGCAGCTCATGAAATTTCTGCCTGGCAGAATTTTTTTTAGAAAGTAAATAATGCTTGAAAATCAAGTCTTGGCAAGCGGGCTTGGTGAGCGGTTGATGGAGCGAGCAGCACTTCGGAGTTCTGTCTCTCCTTCCTGAAGATTACTTGGAAGAGGGCCCAGTGCTGTGGGCGATTGTTTTCTGAGTGGAAGCTCCATGTAGGCTGGTGGAAGGTCTGCAGCTTATGTAGGCTGCATTCAGAGCTGCGATAAGAGGAGCCTGATTATGGAAATAGCCAGCAATTAGTGCTGCACTATTATTTGCATAAGACCATTCAGCTGCAAGAAAACTTGCTTTATAATCATATGAAAATGGTGGGAAAGTGTTAGCGAGGTCATCTCCATCATCTTTCCAGCACTAAGTAATAAGAACATACTGTACAGGCCAAAAGTTTGGACACCTTCACTCATTCAATGTGTTTTCTTTATTTTCATGACCATTTACATTGGTAGAT
>JAQMYJ010000036.1:10045981-10095308 GCA_030014305.1 Clarias laeviceps | reverse complement strand
CACCTCAGATTAGAGGCGTTATGAAGTCTTTACAGAGCAGAAGTAGCAGAAACATCTCACAATTAACTGTTCAAAGGGGATTAATGCATTTTTTGGACGCCTTCAGCATGTAGAAAGAAATAAAAATCAGGAACCATCATGGAGTTAGAAAGTGACCCCAAACTTGAACGGTGGTGTACATACCATAGACAGAACATACTGTAGATATTTGCCTGCACCATTATTTCTATATGCTATCATTGCACTGAAAGCGTTAATAGTCTAGAGTCTAAATTCAGTTGTTTTAGTCTCGAAACATGAGGACCAGGTGAGCATCAATTAGCTGAAAATGCTTTCAATTATGAATGAGACTCACTGTAAATTGTGTTTCAATTTAAAAAATTTAACAAAATTTTTAATTTAGTTCTGTGGTAATTTAAACAATTTGTAACTGACTTATCTGAAAAAGCCTGATACTTATGTGACAAAAGCAGGACATAGAATACCACATAAAATATAAATACTTACCATGACCATGGAGGGATTGATACTGTACATGATTCAAATAGCTGTTACATGTTACCAAACAATACAGTAGTGGAGTTCTGAAACAAGATTTAAAAAATTTGATCAATACGAGCTTTCACCATATTGGCCATGGTGCCAGTTTACGTAATTAAAAAGCACAACATGAACAAACTATAGTTTAAAGTGCAAACTTAGATTTTTATTTAGATTACATTTTATTTTTTATAATTTTTATGAAGAAAAGTTATCCTATCCAAAGTAATTATGAAACTATGTACAAACAGGTGGGTGATTTCTATGAAATTCCTTTTTCTAAATGCACAGTTGAAATAATATGTCATCTACAGTAAATACTCTAAGATTAACGCTGAATACAGAGCCTTTTTTTTTTTTTTTACTGCTGTGTTACTGTATTTTAAAGTCAACTGTGACAGTTCACTTTTAATTTGTGCACTCAAAGCTAAATTACACATTAAACTTATGGAATTTTATATTGACCTAATGTAATATAAATATGAGCCCATGTGAACTGTAGGCTCCGTTTCCTGTTCTTAGCTGAGGAGTGGCACCCGGTGTGGTCTTCTGCTGCTGTAGCCCATCTGCTTCAAAGTTCAACATGTTGTGTGTTCATAGACGCTCTTCAGCATACCTCTGTTGTAATGAGATGGTATTTGCGTTACTGTTGCTTTTCTATCAGTTCAAACCAGTCAGGCCTCTGAAGTCATGACCATGTCTACATGCCTGAATGCAATGAGTTGCTGCCATGTGATTGGCTGATTAGATATTTGAGATAGCAAGCAGTAGAAGTTGTACCTAATAATTATTAAAATGAAAACTAATTGATTGAGACAACAGTTGCATGTATTTGTGCCGTCCGATAAATGCAATTTAGTCTTGTATGATGTTATGTCCTGTTGTACTGTAAGTCAGGTGGCGTAAAGGGTTCAGGTGCAGGTGACACAGAGACACTGTTGGTTTGTGACATATCCTAACAAGCACAATCCATGCTCTTGCCATATAACAGATAGACAGAGCGTCAGAAATTCTCCTTGCTTTCCTGAAGATGGCATTTACAGACTTCCTTGCTGCGTCTGACATTTCGTCTGCCCTCAATGCTTGCAAAGGTAAAGACAACATATTGGTGCCATTTATTTCTAATAGGTTTAGAAAAAGTTTTCTGATGACTAATGTTCTAATTGTAAGACTTTGAAAAACACAAATAGTATTATTATTTTTTTGTGAAAAGCCAAAAGAAAAAAGTTAAAAGTTTTGTTCTTTTTATTTTCCGTTTTTATCATTTCCATATTTCAGCAAAAGATTCCTTGAGCACAGGAACATTTTTTGCAACCTTGGGTCTATCCAAAAAGTCTCCATCTGAGACAGAGAAGATTTTTACTTGACTGAGACAAGAGAGGATTTATTGAGCAGCATGAGTAACAGTTGAGTATATACAGTATAAATTATCATCATTGAACATTCAGTGTCATTGAACCCAACATATTGTGTTCCTAATAATGTTTCTTATTCTCACATTACAGTACAGTCTGTTTTTTTGCTTTTAGATTATTTCTGCAGAATTTGTTTTAAAGGGCGTGAGGACTCTCACCACAGCTGAGATGAAGGCCTTCCTTGTAGCTGGAGATATGGATGGAGATGGAAAGATTGGTTGGGAAGGAAGTTTTAAATAACTGTTATTTTTACTCTACCTAATTTATGGGTTTATATTAAGTGATAATTAATAAATTGTTTCCTTTCAAATTCTCGTTCACAACACTGGATAAAGAAACATTGTTGAATGTTTACATTGAGATGGAAAATTAAAATTGTAATGGCAATCAACTTTTAATAATGATGCAGCGTGGCCCAAAAGTGTGAATAGGCAAAAAAATTACAAAAAGTGATAAATTATGGCATCTTATAACTTCATGGATGTTGTATATACATTGAATACAAGAAAGTGGAACATTTCTTAATGTATAAGAATTGATGTGATATGCAGAGATTTCCTCTTTAGTGCACCTATTGTTTTGGGCTAATCCTGACTAGTTCGACTACTGACTAGCGATGCCCCCAGAAAAAGGCAAATAGTGTTACATCTAGTTCTAATAAATCTTCTTTTGTTAGTTTTAAAGCCAAATTGACTCTGAAATTAAGAGAAAATGATCAAATTGCCAATATGGAAAAAAAAATGCCTGTGGATGCAGATTTTCAGGCCTTTCTGTCCATAGAAAGAAGTGATCGTGTACTTTGCTGCATATTGTACAATGTCACAGTTGTGCATGGTTTGGAAAATCTATAAGATAATAAAATAAAATAAAGCCATTTACTTAAAGTGTGTTTTAAATGTTGGGATTTCAGTTTGTTTTTAGACGCACATAAAAAAATCCCTAAAGCACTGTAAACCCGAATAAGTAGGCAAAACTAAAAACATTTGAGGTAATCAGTTACATCAAATTTTTTAAGTAATGATGTTTCCAGTTTTAAGTAAATGGAACTATGCGTTTTTGAGTTTGTTGTACTCATTCATATTAATCATTCTTTACTTGCATTATTGAATAGCCTAACTCATACTGTTTAATAGCAATTATAATTTTTTTCCCCAATTATATTTATTAGCATTTAACAAAAGATACAACATAGTAAATATACAAAAACATGCATTTCAAATTTTAACTTCAACCCACCCCAAAACCTCCCTCCTCCCACCCTAACAACAAAACAAGACAAACAAACAATCAAACCACAAACAAACCAAAAAAAAAATAATTAAATAATAATAATAACAGAAAAAAAATAAAAATAAAATTTAATCCTCTACTGCATCTTCATGTAATAAATCAATAGTATCAATATAATTTAACACTGGTTCCCATGTTTTATAAAAGGTTTTTAAAGACCCTTTTAAAGAAAAGCGGATTTTTTCCAGTTTTAAACATAAAATAATTTCTTTTATCCATCTCCCATAAGAGAGAAGGGAAGCATGTTTCCACTTGAGGAGAATAAGCCTCCTGGCCAATAGTGTGGTGAAAGCCACAACGACTTGAGTTGTCGAAGATGAATTTGGTTCAAGAGGAATTGCGAATAGAGCTGTTAAAGGATTTGGAGTGACTGACAATCCAAAAGATTTTTCGAAAGTATAAAATATTTTAGACCAGAACTCTGTCAATCTTGGACAGGACCAGAACATATGCGTGTGATTTGCCGGAGACTGTCCGCACCTATTGCAAGCGTCATTTCTGTCCTGGTATATTTTGGCTAATCTGGCGTTAGTATAGTGTGCTCTATGAAGAATCTTGCACTGTATCAGTCTAGAGGAGCTTACACTTTTGGAACTTTTCTTAAAGGAGAGTAATAGCTTGTTTGTAAAGTTTTATTTATGTGATTCTTTTGAGGACAACCAAATAACCAAACCCGTATGTATTTAAGAATGGACATTTTAATCTGTAGAAAATACCTCCCATAATGCTTAAGAAATTGCATCTCTTACTGTTACTTAATGTGGTGTGTTGTTTTTATTGACTAATCCTCCAACTTTGTTCATACTATATAGACTATAGAACTTAACAAACTTCTCTCCTTTCTACACTCATGGTTTAGGTGCGTCTGCGCTTTAAAGAGATCCAACGTAGCAAAGAGAAGCTGACATCTCATGTGACACTTGAAGAATTTCAGGAGGCTTACTGTGAGCTGTGCACTCGGCCTGATGTTTACTTTCTCTTAGTGCAGCTATCAAAAGACCGAGAGTGCCTAGATGTACAGGACCTACGTCTTTTCTTGGAGACTGAGCAGGGGCTGCCACTGGCCACCACCGAAGGCTGCCTAGAGCTCCTGCGGCGCTTTGAACCCTCTGCAGTTTGTCGCGAAAAAGGCCTCCTGGGCCTGGATGGCTTCACTCAATACCTTCAGTCACCTGAGTGCCAGCTGTTTGACCCTGAGCAACAGTATGTATGTCATGACATGACCTTGCCGTTGTGCCACTATTACATCAGCACATCCTACCGCTCCTACCTGCTAGATGATCAGGTCCATGGCAAGGCTGATTTGTTAGGGCTGACACGAGCCTTACGTTCTGGGTGTCGATGTTTAGAGCTTGGGGTGACAGATGGACCTGATGGGGAACCTCTTTTGGGGGTTGATCATGACTCAGACACCAAGCACCATCATCATCACCATCACCAACATCATAGCCTAGCCACACTGCACAGTGCACTGGAAGCCATAAACAAAAATGCCTTTCTTACCTCTCAATACCCGCTGCTCCTATATTTGTGTCAGCGATGTTCCCCTACTCAGCAGCAAACTCTAGCACTGCACCTAAAGAAGGTGTTTGGAGCAAAACTGTACAGACCTGAAAATTTGCCCATTACTCCTGTGGGACGCACTACGACACTTCCCTCTCCTGAGCAACTAAAGGGAAAGATACTGCTGGTAGGCAAGAAGCTGCCTCCAGAAGAGGAGGGCTCTGAGGGAGAAGTATCTGAGGAGGATGAGGAGATTGGTGGTGGAGGTCCCCTTGCTGGTCGTCGGTTGACCATTCCTGGAGAGGAGGACTTAGGAGTTGTGCTGGTGGTTCCCCCTCCACCTCAGCCAAGGCGACTGCGAATGCGGCGAGAGCTTTCTGATCTGATTGCAGTTGCACGCACTGGTAGCCGTAGCTTCTATGCCCACCGTACCAACACTCAGCAGTCTCAACAAGCCTCTCCTCCATCCACTCCTTCCACACCCAGCACCCCAGGTCTCCTAGACTCCCCTTATTGGACCATGTGCTCTTTAGGAGAGGGTGAAGCAGGACGGCTAGCAAGTGAGAGCCCAGAAGAGCTGGTAAGCTTCACTAAGCGCTGTCTTACTCGAGTTCGACCAAGCTCGGTCCGGCTGGATTCCAGCAACCCCAACCCGCAAGGCTACTGGAAAGGCGGTGTGCAGCTGGTAGCACTCAACCAGCAGACACCAGGTGCCATGCTGGATCTAAGCCGAGGCCGCTTTGCACAGAATGGAGGTTGTGGATATGTTCTGAGGCCAGCTGTCATGCGAGATGAGGTCTCCTATTTCAGTGCCCAGTCACAGGGTTGTGTGCCTGGTGTACCACCACAGACTCTCAGGGTGAAGGTTATCAGTGCTCACAGTCTGCCCAAACCACAGGGTTCAGGTGCCAAGGGTGAAGTCATCGATCCCTATGTGGTGCTAGAACTGCATGGCGTACCAGCAGACTGTGCTGAGCAGAGAACTCGCACCGCAGCCCAGAACCAGGATAACCCGCTGTTTGATGAGACGTTTGAGTTTCAGGTAAGAGAGAATTTGATTTGCACAGTGAGAGTAATACTTTCCACAAAACATATATAAAAGACCAGCCTGACAAGATGGATTTAACAGTCAAGTTATTTAAATGCCATTGGGAATTCAGAATCAGACAGGCTTGTAATTACTGGAGGACAAAACACAGCAGGGAGGAATTATGTTATCACTGGCTCATTTCCATATTGATTTATAAGTTAATTATAAAAATGTTTAACTTGCTTGACTTTTTTAAGAGGTTTAAGTTTAAAGTGTTAGTTGATCTTTGAAATGTGATGACAGAAGATGGCTTTAAAACCTCTGATGTGAATATGCCTGGAAAATGAATTTAGCAGAATTTATAAAATGAAGCACTTAATAAGTAAGGCTTTAAAGAATCTCTCAAGTATGAGCTATTAACTAAATCATCTTACACAAAACCTTACACATAAACTCACTAGCAGTGAGCTACACTAATATTACATGAAAGGAAAATTCACACTGAATGCCGTTTAATTTTTCTTTTAAAATTTGTTAACCGGTCGAAACATAACTTCATGACTAAGCACCACTATGTTGTGCATCCAGGCTGGAACTTTTACAGTCTCAAATACCTCCATGCTGGATTACTCAGAAATATCGCTGGAGAATGGTGACTGAGAAAAGAAGCCCTTGAGCGAAGCTTTACTATTTTCTCAAGTTTGAGGTTGCTGAATCTTTTTTATTTCTTTTAAATACAAATGGAACAGTGCTAGTAATGTTCCCATGACTTCGGTGCAGCATACAACCACTATTCTCTCAATAAGATGTAAAAATACAGCAATAGTTGACAAATTAATATTAGGACTTCAAAGGGTCAAAAATATTTCAATGTAAACATATTAAATGTTTTTCAGTGGTTTCTTTTAAAATATAAATGACTGCTGTAAAAATTAATGACAGTAACAGAAAGACTGGACTTAAACAATTCAGGAAGATCTGAGTAAGTATTACAGTATGGCAGAGGGCCAATGCATCTCAGAGGCATGAAACAAGACAGACCATGCGTATATCTGCTACAAGCCAATTTTCCATGGAGAGGATGCCTGGACCCTTTTTGCTTTGCTCTTGTGCTCTCTTTAATTTATATTTTTAAACTGATAAGATTATGGACTTTGACTGTAAATTATTATAAGTACAGAAATGGCATATGCATAGATGACTAGAATAAAAAACAGTATCTTCCTAGTGCAAACCTGTTAAGGTTAATGACTCTCAGGAAATTGACGGTTGAGATTAGCAACTTTAATATTAGTGCCATGGTTCACATATACAGACAGTGTTTAGAACATTTTTCCAAGTTTTCTTTTTTAGTACAGATTCTGCAATAATAATATGCAAACCAATATGTTTTGACCACCTTCAGCTTTGTTTACTGTGTACAATGTAGTGGCCAATTCATGTATGAAAATTATTCCTCATTCTGTCACCTGGAATGTTGTTGTCAGGGAATAAAAACTGCATTGATGTGATAACCTGGTCATTCAGATGATTGCACGTGCTCTATGTGTATCTAGTCACATGGAGATTTTCCTAATGTGGGAATTTTTGCATGCATGCTATGTGACTAGATCAGCACAGAAAGAGGTTGAATTTACCTTTTATCATTTTCTTTATAAGCACATTCAAGTACTGTTAATTAGTATTGCCTTTCCACCCAGGTAATCTCATGAGACCATGTGGAATGTAATCTTATAAAATAAAGTGTTTCCCAACATAGGAAATTAGCATCAAATTGCATTATATTTATATTGCAATGTGTGGGAATAATCTATTCTCAAAAAACAACAAAACACTAACTAGGGTCATTACCTAGAAAACTAGAAAATAGGCTTAGGACAAATCATTACTAACACATGATGATATTTCACACCTTGGCAAAGATACAACAGTGTGCGAATAGAAAACATTATCAGGGCTGAACAAGGGTCAAAATCATGAACAAAACATACCATGAAACATTGCCTGGCAGGCTGAGAGAGGGAGCTTGTAATGCATTTTAACAGTAGGTGAGCCTTTACTAAGCAAATAATTGGGGCAATTAATGTATATTCTTGTTGCTAATGGGGACACATACTAACTGGGATCTTTTTTTGCTTTTGGATGATTTCAAAAACTACTCATGTGAAAAAGACCAGACCTTGTTGAACTACAGAACTTGAGCTTTTCACAAATTATGGAAGCATTTATTGTGTGATATACAAGGATAGAATGATTCTGTGTAACAAGCTATAATGAGGTTAATGAAGAGTGTAACATATATGTTAATTAAGGTCAGTGAAGTATTATGAAGCTTTAATAAGGTTAATGACTGATTAAATGCATCTTATTGCAGCTATGGCCTTTTGGCAACTGTTGCAGAATTATCAAGAGGAGATCTTCTTGATGCACACACACACACACACACACACACACACCCACACACACACACACACACTTGAGGAACACAGTGTGGTATGATCGATGACTAGTGCATCTTCATTTTGCTGTGCCTATTTTTCATTAAGCACATTATCAGAGAGAGTGACATATTCTTTCATGTCTCTATACACTCGTATTTCATTGTGATCCAATAAATTTAATATTTGACATAGTTTTTAATTGGTCATTATCTAATGTTATAAATATTTAGTAATTCATTATAAGTCTAATAGGTTTATGCTGAATCTATAAAGATACACATAGGGTTTTTTTATAGCGGGAAAAATAATTATTTGATCCTCTGCAGATTTTGTAAGTTTACCCACTTACAAAGAAATGAGGGGTCTATATTTTTGTATCATAGGTTGATTATAAAGGATAGAAACAGAATATCAAATAAAAAAATCCAAAAATTAATTTGCATTTCAATGAGGAAAATAAGTATTTGATCCCCAAGACAAACATGAATTAGTACTTAGTGGAGAAACTCTTGTTGGCAAACACAGAGGTAAGACGTTTCTTGTAGTAGTTACCAGGCTTGCACACATCGCAGAAGGGATTTGGTCCACTATTCCTATATAAACTATATAACCTTAAGGATTTAGAGAAGATGTGTAAACTTTGCCCTGTCTGTACATGTGCCTTCTTGAGGAGGGGGACTGTGGTGTTGTTAGTGTCATAGTCAGCATTTTTCTTCCTCCGAAAACAGCAAGTCAAGTTGATGACAAAGAGCTCAATCTCAAAACTGCTCACAGCAGTTTACCCCAATCTTTCTCTGTTCATTGGCAAACCTCAGACGGGTCTGTACATGTGTCTTCTTGAGGAGGGGAAGCCTTGCAGTGCTTTTCAGTCCAGCATTTCAGTCCATGGCAAGGATTTCAGTCCATGGCAACGTATTGTGTTACCAATGGTTTGTTTGGTGACTGTGGTCCCAACTACCTTGAGATCATTCACAAGCTCCACTCGTGCAGTTCTGGACTGATCTCTCACTTTTCTCATTTCTTACCCCATGAGGTGAAATCTTGCATGGAGCTCCAGACCGAGAGCGATGGATGGGTATTTTGTAATTGTTCCAACAGTTGTCTCATTCACACTCAAGGTTCTTGCTGATGGTCCTGTAGCCTGTAGCCTGCAGCCTTGTGCAGGTCTACAGTGTCGTCCTTGACGTCTTTAGACAGATGTTTGGTCTTGCCCATGGTAGTGAGGTTTGATTGGAAGATTCTATGGACTCTTTTACACACATAATGAGTTGTTAGGATCACTTTCTTAATTTAATCATTGCTGGTTGGTTGGGGATCAAATACTTATTTTACTCACTAAAATGCAACTCACCATATAACCTTTATATAATTTTTGGATTTTTGATTGATATTCTGTCTCTATCCTTTAAAATAAATCTATGATAAAAAATTATAGACCTTCTTTGTAAGTGGGCAAACTTAAAAAATCTACAGGGGATCAAATAATGATTTTCCCCACTGTATGTAGAATATGGAAGTGCAGCTTGAATTTCTGTTTACTTAAAATGATAAATAACAATTTAAATTTAAACAATTATGATTTCCATATTGTGCAAAACTAATTTTATAATATAATCCATCATACAGCTTTACATTTGTGTTATTGAAAACTTGCTTATTTAATATACAGTACATGTCTGTCTGTCTGTCTGTCTGTCTATCTGTCTTTCTTTCTTTCTTTCTGGAAAAGAAAAAGTTTGCTGTTCATCTGAACTGTTTTATCTTTGGTGTTTGCTTTCCTGCTTTTAGAAAATTTATATGTACGAACACACACATACTTAACTTACTCATCCCTGCATGTGTGTGTGTGACGGTATGCTTTTTTAGTCTTATTTAATTAATAAAGGTGTTTTGCATTTAGATTTATCTAAGCAGTAGTTGTGTGTATGCACTATAATTTAAATCTTAAAAAATACAAATGCCAAATACAAATGCATATTTTACAGAATTCTTTGCTCTGTTTATTTATTAGTATGTGTGGGCTTTAAAATCTTCATTCAATAGGTAAACATGCCAGAATTGGCACTGCTGCGGTTCGTCGTTCTGGATGACGACTACATCGGTGATGACTTTATTGGCCAGTACACCATCGCTTTCGAATGCCTACAGCCTGGCTACAGAAATGTGCCATTGCTGGGGCTGGCGGGAGAGCCTTTACCGCACGCCAGCCTGTTTGTACACGTGGCTATCACGAACCGTCGTGGTGGAGGAAAGGCTCATAGACGAGGTCTATCTGTGAAGCGAGGAGTGCGTCGAGGAAGGGAATACGTCACTCTTCGCAACACTGCCATCAAAGTGTTAGATGACACTTTTCGCTCTGCTGGCCCTCCCCTCAGAGAGGCCACTGACCTGCGAGAGAACGCACTGGTACGTAAGTGTGACTGGAGAATATATTGAAGAATCAGTGCTAACCTTTTCTGTACATGACAATATAATTTACACTGCCATGTACATGTAAAAATATATTGTGTCTGACACCATGTAATATCTCTTAGTGGTTAGCACAGTCATCTCAAACCCAAAAGGTTGGGGGTATAAATCTCATCCTTGGTTTGTTTGCATCTTATTCCTCTGCTTAGTGGGTTTCCTTTGAGTGCTCAATGAGATTGGTGTTTCCAAGTTGCCAGTAGTGTATGAATGTGTGAGTGCATGTACTGTAGAATAAATAAGGTTGGGCAAACTAATTTCCCCTTACAGCAATAATCAATGGCATGAAATCATCATTCATTAAAGTTTATTAAGTCTACATGGACGGTCTTTTTTATTCCAGTTGAAATCATTTCTTATTAAAGGTTCCAACTTACCTGTTTATATGGACGCTGATCTAATTAGAGGTTTATTTACTGTACATGATAAAAGCAATTTTATCCAACTTTGAGGTTAGGTTAGGCTTCCCATCTTTTCTAATAAATCCTGCCTTCTGCTTCTAATTGGTTTCAAAGAATCCAGTCTCTTCTATGATTGGTAGATCCTTTAGAAAAGAAAAGTTTCCCTCACAGAAACTCATAATGTTACGTACACATGCACAGAAAGAATATATGTACTTCGGCAAAAGAGAAACGATCAGCTTAAGTGTTTACATGGCTAATATTTACCTGTTGAAGAGATTATCCAAGGTTTAGACCACCACTCTCATTCTGATTAATAATTTGTTCTGTTTGGGCTGGATTGGGTCGGACTGTTCCGACTGAGGTATTTACTTGATTTTTTTTCCTATTGGGCTGTTATTCCTATTATTAGTGGAAATTTAGTGTCCGTGTAAATGCACCTAATAACTGTTTGAATGGATGGAATCCAATATGGAAAAAAAAATGTGAGGGACAGAATAAGGTGGTGGAAAAATAATATCTGCTCTGATTTAGCGAATAAAGGAAATATGTGAACCAAGAAGCAAGAACCAAGATGATCTGAGAAACCTGTTCCTAACTGTATATTTACTGTATATACCCCTTATTAAATATGAATTGTGCTTATACAGTACGTGAACATCAGCTCCATGCAGGTCTCAAGCATTTGAGGCGTTTGATTTATTCCTTTGTTAAGCAGACAGGACTTGCCTTCCTGAGTCACTCACGTGGTGTGTGTGTGTGGTATTTTGTAGAATTATATGTTACCTCTCTGTACTGAGAAATCAGGCAGACGACTACTTGTTCCGGATGTACGAATATCTTTCAAAGGACTGCTTATGACTCACACACACACACACACACACACACACACACACACACACACACACACACACTGACGGAGGAATAATAATAATAATGCAGTTACTGTATTACTACACAGTAATAATGACATAAGGTACATTTCTGCCAGGTAGAAATCTCCACGAGCAAAGAAGTGATATAAAACTCATTCAATTCCCTCAGCAAAACTAAAGAGACTCATAAAAGCTGTACATTTGTCAGTTCCCAGTTATTAATTATATTGGTGACCAGACTGTTTCTCTGTTATTCCATGCTGTCAACCAGCTGGTGTAGAACTGGGTTGGCTGGGAAACTGTAGTGGAAGAAAGGAATGCAGAATGAAGAAAAACAAAACTAGACTTGCTGAGATGACAGAACTTCCAGAACATAGGTAGTCGTCTAGGCTTACATTATTTCCTCGTTTTCTGAAACATAAATATTAAATGCATAATAAGCAGTGGCTTTATGGATCAAGAGTTCCCTGCTTCTTTTTTCATAACATTCCTACTGCATCATAAAACAACAACAGAGGGCAAAAGCAACAAATTGTAAGATTATATAAATAGATAAAATTCCTGGAGAAATTGTGAATTAGGGGTGCAAAAGTGCCCCGCTTTTCCTGGGCAAAACAGTAAATACGGATTGAATGGATGGCTCCTTCCTAGCCTGCACAGTTCCCAAGATACTGTACATACATAAGCATATTGTGACTGCAAAGAGTGTGTGAGTACAATGCCATGGCTTGGCCTCACTTCACCAATCCATCTCTAACCCCTGCACAGCAAACTCACAGGCAGAGACAATGTAACCTGATCACTTTAATTAACTTGAATGGCAATAACAGTCCCCTGATTCTAATACAGTACTTAGATCATGGGAACCATACTGTAGGTGCTAGAGATTTGGTTCATGAAAGAAGATGCTTTAAACTTGTGGGATATCTGTAAAGCTAAAATAAGTGAAATGATTTTTGAAGCAGAAGCTGATGTACAAATTCCCAGATAACTCGACAATATCTAGTTTCATAGTTTGTACTTTAAATGGCAGGTTTTCCATAGTGGTAGGTGTAAATCAGCCACAGTGCAAAAATTAATATCTTCCAATGGAAAAATCTGTTTTTTATCAGGTCCCAAACAGACCTTCAGAACTCCCAAATGGTCCTGGCTCTCCGTTTTGATATAAGTTGTGTGGGTGCTTGTGCAAAGTTGAATCAGCATCGGGGTGAGCGAGACAGAAGTAGTTTTTTGGTGATTCATTGGCTCTCCACAGTAAAAACACTTCATTATCTATGGAGTAAGTTTAGAGCAAGTTGATCACCATGCCTTTTTCCAAAAGTAGTAGAGATCTTCAAGCTTTTTGACTTGACATGTCTCATTTTTCAAGCGGGTCCAAAATGAGCCTCGTTGGCAGGCTCGGCTGCAAAGGGGTTCGGCATGGGTCCTAAACAAATCCAGATAACTCAAAAGTATGGTGCCTTTTGTGCGAAGGTTGCATAGTGACTGGGAGACCCGGCTGAATATTTTTAAAAAGTTTTGTGCGGGTGTGTGCAACCTTGAGGGAAATCTGAATCTGAAAAACATGGATTTTTGGGAAAAACGTTGGTATTGCTAGATATTGTTTTTGAGGATGCTCCTATTAATTATAGCCAGATATTCAACAGAAAGGGTCAAACTGTGTATATGGAAAGATAACTGGAAATAAATTGAAAACAGGAATATAATGCTTTATAGCATTTAGGTGTGTAGTTTTGAATCATAATAACAATAATTATCTATTTATAATTTCTCCTTTTCTTTAGAGTGCTGTGGTGGCATTTAAAGAGCAATGTGGGCTCCCCCCAGTGTCCACACTGAAACAGTGCATGCAGAGTCTGGCCACAAGGCTGCAGGGCCCTGACGGACCCCCAGGAGCCAGCCTGATCCTGAAGGACGGTTATCCCTGCCTGGAGCCACTCGCAAACCTGAACGACACCACACGCAAGCTGCTTAATGCCTATGACACGGTGATTAACTTACAAGCCCAACAATTTGTTTAAAAAAACGCCTCAAAGAATTTCTATGCAACTACAATGTGTGTATGATTGGCACAGCAGTTTACTTTTAAAGCGAAACGTAGCCTGATCCATGACTAGAGACAGACTACACACATGCAATAACACTATCCGTATTGATGTTATACCTGAGTGCTCGACTGCATGAAATTTTTTTTTTTTCATTTTTGTGAAGCTGCTTTGAGACAATGACCATTGTTAAAAGCGCTATATAAATAAAATTGAATTGAATTGAATTGAATTGAAATGAAAGTAAAGGCATGAGGTTTTATCTTTTTATTTGTGTCCCTCCGGATCCCCAGGCTTGTTACAAATCTCTATTCTCACCCGGATGCCCTTTGAACCTTTCTGACAAGTTTTCTAAGAAGAAAACGGTGCCTCCTGTTTGTTTCTGTTCTTTCGGATTACCGTATTTGTATTCAGTAAGATCCCTAATATATTCTTGAACGTGCCTGCAGGTAGAGTAGGCTTGTAGATAAAAAGAAGCTTAACTTCTCAAGTTGTGACTTTGAATTTTATATTTACATAAACACCCAGTGGGGAATATTAAGTACTTCCTGAAGAGTAAATATTAATCAGCTGTGTGAGGCTGGATAAAACACATGCTGGCCTGAAACTTCAAATTAAGACGCTGCTTTTGTTTGACAGAAAGTCTCTGACCTGAAGCACATGTTGTTTAGAGTGGGATTACTATATTGTAAATGGAAGATATTGGAAATGACTGAAATATAATTACTGACAATTTGGTAATGAGAAATAATAATGAGAAAAAATATATACTAATGAGATATTTTACGAACAATTGTATTATTTAACATCAGTTAATACTTGTGGTAATTAATTATTACAAAAGTACATGACATGCTTACGTTAAATGTTGTAGGTTAAAGGAAACCTAATGTAAAGTGTTACCAAATGTACAGAGCCATTATCACGGGTGTTTCCTGTTACTGAGCTGGTGAAGGCTGTCCTGTTTGCCCCGCCAAACCTAACAGTACTGAGGCAGTGAGATATTTAGGGTAACTTCAATGCTCGGCTTCACATGGGCAACCACCTGAAGTTATCTGGCTGATCTGCCCAATGCTTTATTTCTCTCTGTTTACAATTCTGTAATGTGGACAGGTTCAACCACAGCAGAACGTCTCAGCATAACACTACACAGTAGCCTCATGAGTTCATATGAGGACATCACATTTTCCCACAACTACATTGTTTGTATATCTTTGCAACTTCCTCATATGAGGACTGTTATGTATTACTCCTATGCTAAACATATTCCTTTTTGATCAAGTTCAATAGTTATCAGGTGCTGGGAAAAGCAACCAGTCAGGAGAAATTACACAAGAAAAGAAACTCAACACTGGTTCTGAGAAGGTTAAACCCGTTTCCTATTTTATAGTCATGGGGTTTGTCTTTTTTGTTCCTACGAAATTTGCTGAATCACTCATTGTGGAGCACTCTGATTAGGATCCAATTGGGATGTGATTACATCTGGCGTAGAAATGGACATTTGTGCTCCTAGCTCACATCCATCACGTGTCCTCTTCCTGCAGGACTGTTGACTCAGGTTCATGCGGTGCGTCTGAAACAGGCAGGAGTTTGGCCTGACTGTCTGGCCGGGCTGCATGTTATAAATATCTACTCTGTGGGAGAGGGCACACAGGGTCTCTTCTTAGTCTGAGACGAGTCTACGATGTGCGTTAGTGAGTGCGTGTCCTCGCAAAACTGATGTTGCCTGTGTTTGTCCTTATAGATGATATCAGCTAATAAACAGCTAATAGAGAATGCAGATGCTGTGCAGGAGAGGATCGCTCAGGTGCAGAAGGAGGGTGAGTTCACTGACCGAGGATAAATCTGCTGAAGCTTGTACTGTGTATCGGGGCATCATTAATCTCTTTTTCTTAATCTAATCTCTTTTTCCTTTAATACACATGCATATATTGCATGACGTTTATCCTAGACTTCTTTATATTGTCGTGTGCAAATGAAGTAAAAAAAAAAAAAAAAAGCTGCCATCTTGAGGGAGGTGCCGTAGTGGTGCTCATGTCCTTATGAGGATGAAACACTGTAATGGAACAGGATGATTGCCACACTGCTGGCCTGGTATGAGAGAAAATGAGAGAAGCATGAGGGCGGCATACTGTAGAGAAGAGACAAAAACCAGAGGGGATTTTTTCAAGCGCTGTATCATGTTTTACAAGCAAAAATAGACAGAGGCCACTATTGGGCAACTTCATCCCTGGTCCACAAATTATGTATCTCTGTTAGAATATGATCATTATGTGCATGTATTACTGTATCTTATACTCCTTTCTAAGGCATGGTGTTTCATGAGGATTTGGCCAAGCTGGGGGAGAAGGAGAATCTGAAGGAGCGAAAGCTGAGCAAAGCTGTGGAGAGCTTCACCTGGAACATCACTGTACTAAAGGTATTTTCGACATGTTTTTCCTACATTCTCTCATTCTCCTAAACTACTCAGATCAAATCCCACTGGGGCATTTACTGTAGCACTGCACTGTTCTTATCCTTTGAAGAGCTTTTAATCCTTCTTGTTGTTGCTTCAGTTGAATGATGTTGAGTAGACAGTATTTATCACTCAGGAAAACAAATGAAACCTGTCCTTCACTATGCCAGGGTCAGTGTGATCTGCTGCGCAGTGCTAAAATGGATGCCCTGGATGCTTTGCGCCAGCTGGTGTTGGCTTGCGAAGCCTCTGGACTGACTTTGACCTCTGAACTCCAGTACACACCGCACAGCCTAACCTCCAGAAGGGGCAGCAGCCATGGCAATGGTCGCATCTGAGTCCTCCCGCGCTGAGAACGCGTTGCTGAATCTTCAGAGAATGCGCATACATAAATGGTGCAATAAATAAGAGATGAGAGCCTCTTATATGAGAAGAGAACTTCTATTGAAGAGTATAGCCAGGTTTAGAGATTCAGCCATGTGAACATATAAGTGTGATAGAACTGAGGGACAACGTGAACATGTAACGGCAGGTTCTTGTTTGTGATGACCATAAGTATTTGACTCTATTTACATACTGTACATTCTTTACATCTCCACATGCTAAAAGGTAAGGGATTCTTTCCCCTGTGAAGACTGAGTGAACATGAGTTGCAGTGTGTGTTGCTCATTTACACTAATTGAGCTCTCTGATCAAACCCTTTAAAGAGTGAACAGCTCTACTCACAACATAATATGGATATTTTATCTACAACCTAGCCAACCTCTACTGTATAATAACCACAGTTACTGGTTAAAGAGAAAGAAGGAATAGGGACTACTCGTTCATGGTGAAAGTTGGAAAGATGTGCTACAGTCTCACATACTGTACAAGTCATCTATAGAAAGTCTTAAAAACTCCTTAAAGACTCCTTAAGGTCTTTGAGGTCTTGGGGTTGTCTTTACAAAAATAAGACGTCACTAATTACTCAGTGAATATACCCTTGCATAATAAAATCCCCAGTGTTGATTTAACACACTCAGAGTCCAACTGGATGTACTGTATATAAACACTGTAGGGTGAATTCAAAAGTCTGGGTGTTAATTCAACACTGGGGTTTTTTACTGCGTAAAGACAGCTTGAGGACTTAAACCAATTGGTCCTGAAGACATCTGCCATATTTTTAGGGTTTTAACAAGTCCTAGGTTTTATTGTCCTGAAGACGTCCAGCAGTCTTATCTATGTGCACTGGGGAGCATTGACCAACCTCATGGCTAACGTTATGGCTTACACTGTTTAACACGTATTAACAGTGTTAATAATACAGATACAGAGAAAATAAGCTTTCTAAAGTATTTTCTCAAGTGCTTTAAGGGCAGCACTGAAAGAGGACTTTCATTGTTCATGCTATAATTTGCGTTAACATAGAAATATAGAAATGCCAATATGTGACTTTTGACTGTGTATGCATATTGTTCTTTTTTGTATTGATGACAGCTAGATAATGTATAAAAGTAGTCAGTATTCTTGTGAATACACCAATATCTGTAGCTAGGTACGTAAATCTGTATGTGTGTTAATTATTAGGGATAAAAATGTCATGAATGTAAAGAATGTTTCTGATGGATGGTTACATTTAAAAGGATTAAGAATGGTTGAGAAATTTCATTTCATGTTTCCTGTTTTTATCTGACTGAAAAGAGCCACTTTGGATTGATCATCCAGAGAATTAGCAGGCATCTTAATATAGTCTTAACATCTTAACATCTTTCTTAGCTTGAATGTGTGCATTTCTAATCATTACTTTCTGCCTCTACAAATCTTTAAGTCTTATCCTTTTTTTTCCCTAAAATATCAACAGCAGTCCACATTCAAAAGTTTTTTTTCCTGGTTTCCCCTCTGATTTTCCCTCACCTTTCTCTTTCTAAAAGCAAAGGATCTTATTTACAATGATGTCATTGAGAGGAATGTCCACAGATGAAGTAGTGTGGCTTTGCTCGTGCATCCACGTGTGCATTATGTTACACAAATGTATTCAGTGCTTCTTAATTAGCAGTTAGTTCTAGTCCACATGAACACAGGTATAAATGTCTCGATTCTATATTCATTAGTTTTTCAGATTTTGTTGCAATTCTAAACAAACTCCTCCCACACAGGAGGCTGTGCTATGTGAATACAGTAGTCCAGAGTGCACCACCTGCAGGATTATAGAGGAACAGCGGAGTCAGTGTGACGATACATGAATTTCCACAGAAAGGAATCGCGATGTATAACTTAATTTTTTGATGTCGACTGAAAACTGTTTTATGCGTTAACATGTCGACAGGAACAACAGGCTGTTTGGATTGTATGTCCTGTATTTAACATCAGTTCTCAGTTGACATACTCTGTTATATCTTTATTTCAGGCTCCTGATTGGACAGCATGGCTTTACAGTTAGGGTTTTTCCTGCTACCTGTTGGTTTGGCATGACCGTATGTTTTAAAATGTTCAACCGTATTAATACAACACTGAGGATTTATGTCTGTAAAGACGACGGTTTTAGTAAATTGGTCCTGAAGACGACTGGGGATTTGCCATTTTTTGGGCTTTAACAAGTCCTGAAGACGTTCCCAACAAATCTCCCAAGTTCCCAACAAGTTTGTATACTGCTCCAGCAGTCTTATCTATGCGTTGACCAACCTCATGGATAATGTTATGACTTACATTAGTCCTACATTTTTGAAGAAGGAAATTTTTTTTTTTTAAATACCTGTGTACATGTGGACTAGGCCTAACCTGTTGGTGAGATTTTCAGCAATTCTAATCACTCAAACATGCATATCCACTTCCTAGGGCAGAAGACTAAGACATTCCTTAATGACCTGTATGCCTGATCCAACAATGGACTGAGAACGTATCTTAGTAGGATCCTCTTACTTGGAGCTGGGCTAAATAATGAATGCCAGTGTTAGCTTTGGGTTTCGAGTTTTTCTCTTTCTATCTTTTTCTTTCTGAATTGTTATCTCTGGGACCCACAGTGTAGGATTGCACAGAGTAGGTTAGTTCCACAGAGCGATGATCATGTCCATGAGTTTAAACAACTACTACATAGACAGCTTTGCTATTTGGAATGAAACATTACCATCCAGTGAAGGACTTGTAAGCAGTGTGCTAGTAAACAGAGTCTATCGGCATACCTATAGCTTTTTATCTCTAGCTTGTGGTCTATTTACATGTAGATGAAATTGTACTGTATGAGTCTGGACTAGCCAGATAAGCCCTGCGGTATTAAGTAGCCTGAAGGTGAACACTTTAGATGGTGCTTTGGTATTGCATTGTTTATTTACCTGAATGACCTCTCTGAACCTGCAACTGTAGTCCAGTTTGTCTTAAAGTGCTTTCCTGTGTGACTGCTGTCCTCTGCGCTTTGCTCTGCTTCTGTTGCGCCTGCCTTTTCCTCTGACCTTTAAAAACAACCCTGCTTTTGCTAGATTTCCTTCCCGAGTTGTCATTGTATAAACAGAGTATTTATTAAAAGTGATAAGGGTGTTTTAAAGAAAATTAACTTTAAAGTGATTTTGCTTTTATTTTGAAAAGCCATTTTGTATTCTTAAAGATTAACATATGGTAATATAATTCAGATGTGGCACAGACTAAATAAATCTTTTACTGACTATCACTGTCTCTGTCATTTTTGTATTTTTGAATGTACTCTCAGATTAATTTGTTTTTTTCTTGTCTTAATGCAAGTCTTTATTTTAGAAGTTCTATGTTATCTCTTATTATAATGATCTCTCATACCTTTTTCCCACTAGATGGCAATGTTTAGTAGATAAACATCTGATAGAGACAGTAGATTTGTATTCAGCTTAGTTCAATGCACTGACACTGGATACATTTAATCTACAACAAACAAATTTGCTTATGGCATATTTGCCTCACACCTCCATGGCTATGGGGTTGAATTTTGTCTCAGTTCTGTGTGAGTGGAGTTTGCATGCTCGCCCCATTCTTGTCGGGTTTCCTTTGTGTACTCCTGTTTCCCTACTGTGCATTGTAGGCTGATCGGCAATTCAGAATTGGATGTAGGTTATCATTAAGGGTGTGAATGTGTGTGTCTGTGGCTTACCGCAGATTTGGGTCCTCAGTAACAACTTCACCTACAACAATAACAACTTTACCTACAACAATTGTGTGAAGTCATTGGTCATTGTGGTGAACCATCACTTAGCAATGATGAATTGAATAGATAGATGCATGGTCAAACTAATAGTTCCTGATTTTGTTCTGTTGTACATACAAAGTCAATTATATTATAATTATTATTAACTCAAGCGTTCCTGATTTTAGAATTACTGTAAATTAAATAAATAAAAAAAAATAATTAAATGAATCCAAGTAATATACACAGGGGATTGGTGAGAATAAAACAGACAGAATAAAGAGCTTCCCAGCTTTAATACTTCTTGGAATGCTGTCTTGTCTTGATGTCTTGAATAGGTTGTAATTTAAAAGATATTTGATGGTGGTGGTTCTGGTGGTCCATCCTAATAGAATTATGTGACTTCATGCTGGATTATCAAACCAGTCTTTAATTACATTTACAACTATACACCAATCAGACATAACATTAACACATTAACATTGATTCTCAATGATATACCAGTTAACTGGTGACACGATCAAGGGCACCAAAGGCCCACCTATCCCTGTGGGACCAAAGGCTAGACTGTCTCGTCCAATTCCTCAGCAAAGCCAATACAGCACCACTCTGGGGGAAGGAATCTACAGTATGCTGGAAATGATAGAAAGGTACAAGAACACCCAGTGCACCACAGAACACAGCAGACGGTGCCCAGCAGGCAAATAGTCCAAGGTTGCTGACCCAGATTTGAAACTACCTACATCAAAATCCAATCAAGCATCTATTGAATGTGTTTGACAAACAGGTCTGATTCATGGAAGCCCCACCACGCAACTCACAGCACCCAAAGCACCACAGCGCACTCCCATAGGTTTTGTGGAGTCATGCCTCGAGGGGCCAGAGCTGGCCAGGCGGCACAGGTGAACACACATATATATATATATATATATATATATATATATATACAGTATATATATATATATATATATATACTGTATATATAATAATAACTATCATTCTGGATTACAGGAATATCATCAGAAAGTGGTGTTTGCACTGTAGTGTGCACCTGGTCCTGTAAAATTGCCTCATGTTGTTGGTTACTTGACCTTGCATAGCAATCAGTGGACCTAATGCTTTCCACAAGATGGTTACTCAGACTATTATGGATCCCCCACACTAGTTAACATCTGGCAACAGGCATCCTATGTCTTCCTTTGTCCAGATGTAAACAACATGGCAAAAGTTGACTCATCAGACTGTTAATTTTTCCATTGCTCAGGGGTTCAGGTTTTTCAGTATCTAGTACCTATCCTGTATAGTGTGAGTCTATTGTTGTCAGCGAGGTTGACAAGAGTTGCGACCACTTTTCCTCTTTGCAAATTCCATATATTACTTTTGGGTCTGTTGATCATAAAGTATTAAATTATTTTCTATTTTTGTGTGACTTGTACATGAAGAGCACTGCTGCCATGCAAGTATTACAAGGTCTCATATTCTAACAGAATGAAAACAGATCCTCATTATGAGAAAATGTATCTATTTACTGCAAGAAACCTATGAATCCTGGGATCTGAGGTTTCACTGCTCAATGAAATGAAAAACTAATTGTAGCTTATGCCCAACACGAAGCAATATTTAAGAGACACGATCAGCAGCCCCAGTTGTTAGAATCAACATAATCATTTATTCCATCCCAATTATGTTATTTTTTAATTACATCTCATAATAACATGGTGGATTTATTTAAAAAAACAACAACAACAACTTGCTTTTCCTATAATTAAGAGATTATTTTGTCATATAAGGAGACATATAATAATTTTCTTGTAGCAAGGAAGTGCGTTTTCTCTCAGTAAGAAGATACATTTCTCAGGGCAGATGTGGTTCAGTGGTCAAGGCTCTGGGTTACTGATCAGGAGGTTTAGATTCAAAGCTGCCACTCTTGGGCTCCTAAAAAGGCCCTTAAGTTAAGTTAAGCATTTGTCACATATACATTACTGCATAGTGAAATTCTTTCTTTGTATATCCCAGCGTAACTGGGGTCAGAGCGCAGGGTCAGCCATTATACAGCGCCCCTGAAGCAGACAGGGTTAAGGGCCTTGCTCAAGGACTCCAGGCTGAGCTGGGGCTCAAACCTCTGACACTGTCACCTTTACTTCCTGACAAGCTGGGATATGCTGGGATTTAAAATATGACAATAATAATAATAATAATAATAATAATAATAATAATGTATACTCTTGTCCCCCTTGGATAGGGTCCTGATTTTCAATTACCCTGTATAATAAAATGGGTAAGTGAGTAGCTTGTCCATACCATGTATGTTTGATTGTGACTTTATCCCAGGTACAACACTAATCAATCACATTACATTTCATCTTTATTACCAGAGATTGAAAGTATGGCATAAGCACCTCTAGGTGGAGACATTGTCACAAAATTATTCAGTGAAGACAGATGTTTCCTTAAATCTCATACCGATATTATACATTTCAGGCTTACTTTAGATACAATTTTCTTATTTTGAACAAAAAATATTCATTATTTAAGTGAAATGAATATGGTGCATTTCCCATGGTTACTTGACATTCCAGAGCCAGTGTGCAAACCTATAAAGATTCTGAATTAGCGTAGTAAATATAGTAAAAGTAACTCTCTTTTTTCCTCCTGCCAACACACACTATTGTTAGGACTTGTATCTCACAGGGACTGATGGAGCAGATGTAAGCAGATGGGACACTATGATAACTACACAGGTGACATGACAGGACATCAGCTCCTAATGTAGGCAACATCTGGCTGCTGTTGTTTGTGTCAACATGCATTCATCTACATTATGATTTTGCTTGAGGCCAAACCACTTTTATGGATCTCAGGGAGCTCTGCTTCTTCAGCTACATTATTGCCGTATAGAATTAAAGAAGTTACATGTAAAACTGTCCACATCTAAATATAGTAGTAGTACAATATTTTAATTTGTTAAAGGACATCTTCATAAACCATGTTTATTTCATTGTGTAAATAATCATGTCAGCAAAAGAGCTAGGAAGTCATCTGGATTGTAAACAAAAAAAAAAGTCAATAAATCTTAAAAGTCTTTTTTAAACACATGATTAATTAATTAATTTATTTGTTGCTGAAATCAGTTTCAAGGTAGAGTTACATTTAATCCAGACATCATCAAGGTTCTAATAAAAAAACTAGCCATATTAATTATTCTATTACATTACACATATATACATTCTCTATACCGCTTATCCTGTACATGGAGCCTATCCTGGGGGCTCTGGGCACAAGGCAGGATACACTCTGTGCCAGTCCATCACAGGGCACAAGCACACAGACACACACTCATTCACAATATTAATTACCCTATCTTGCATGTGTTTGGACTGTTGGAGGAAACCGGAGTACCTGGAGGAAACCCACCAAATAGGGGAGAACATGCAAACTCCACACACACAACACACATCTCTCGACCCAGGAGGTGCACGGCCACAATGCCAACCACTACACCACCTTGCTTCCCTCACATATACCTTATAAGCTTAATCATTTGTTGACATCTGACCATCACACCCATATTGGTTGTTGAGCGTTATATATTCCAGATGAGACCACACTTCTGAGAATGCTTTCCACATTTGTTTTTTAGAATGTGCTCATCCAGCTACAAGAGCATTAGTGAGGTAGACACTAATATGAGGTGAGAATGTCTGGTGCGCAGTCTGCATTCTAGTTTATCCCAAATGTGTTCATTGGTGTTGAGGTCATGGCTTTCTGCGGGTCGCTCAAGTTCTTTAACATAAGCTTATGTGTCATGCTGGAACAAGCTCAGCCGTTTCCAGTGAAAGGAAATTATAATTCTACGGAATACAAAAGCATTGTAAACAATTGTGTGCTAACAATTTTGTGGCGACAGGTTGGGCCAGAACCACACATGGGTGTAATGATCAGGAGTTCACAAACCTTTTGCTGCATAGTGCAGTATAATTTTTTTTTCACCATTATCTGTATCGCACATTGGTTCAGCAATACTTGTTCAGGAAGTTATGAAAGCTGTGGCAATAAGTAAAAGCTTCTTCCTAAAGATCTGACTACAAGGTGCATGGTGTGGAGACATGATCATTTCTTTATCTAAATTATTGAGCATGACATGATTAGTCCTCATAGATCACTCATAGATCAGGCTCCTCACAGGAAGAAATACTGATTGTGAAAAAATACTGTTTTTCCCCCCCAGAAATTTTTATTGAACAATTGTCATACATAAACATATAAAAAAATTGATGGCTGTGACTTCTGAATGCTTGCCATAATGTTAATAGACAAATAGCACTACATACATTTACATGTAAGTTTAGACAAATGCTTAGCAATAAATTACAAAAATGCAATTATTATGTTGTTAAAATTTTTCATTTTACAGAAATCACATAAGTTTAAAACCTTCAGGAAGAAATGCATTTAAAATAAATATCTCGATTGAGAGACTATGTGACATTTGCATGAAAAAGAAACCAGAAGCAGTTGCCTAAAGACCTTTTAAAAAGTCATTAAAAAAACAGGTACTTCTGCTAATGCTGAGAATGTTAAAGTAGGTAACCCCATTGATAATCCTTAAGCAAGGCAGTTATTTGGCACTCAGAAAGTTAAAAGTGACACGCATCATTATCAGCTTGTAGGCCTACTTATCAACAGCAAGAGAGCAATCAGTAGCTGAACGCAGCTAGCGCTAAAACAGCCGAGCATTAGCAGCTGGAGCCCCTCTGTGGTTAGTTAGCCTCCCAAAAGCAGTTACGTTACGAAGACGCTTAGCCACCAGCGCTAGCGCGGTGCACTTCCGCCTTAATAGGGCCTTTTTAATTTAAGCCTGCCGTGCGGCTCTGAAGAGAGCCACTTTGGGGTTTAATTACAGTCTTACTCGAGCAGCAATTTGACCGTGATTGAGGAGGAGAGGAAGGGAAAAAAGAGCAAGAAAAGATCACCTCTTAAAAGTGTCTAAATTGCATCTTATTTTCCCCTCTTTTTAACCACAACAAAAGGGATGGTGACAATAGCGCGGCATGTTTCCTCCTAAGCAGAAGTGTGTTGTGACCAATTACCAGTGCCATTATCTGGGCTCTATTAAAAGTGGCACAGGAGGACTGATGTGCCGTGATTGAAAAGTTTGTCAGGCAAAGTTTTTCGTAGCAGACTTGTACTTCCACTTAGCTACATCTCTTGATTTAAGAGCTATTATTTCAGCTCATTTAAGATTCTTAATATATCCCTACTCTCTCTGAGACAAGTGAGCTGCCCTGAACGTTTTCGAGAGTGAGGATATTTCTTTCCCCCAAGCTCTAGGCACAAGACTCCTCAAGTCCTGTCATCACTGCAGATTAGACACTATCCTCGACTGAAACAAGGGTCAAGTTTCTGATGAATCACATGCGCCCACTAAAAGCCAAGTAAGTATATGATATAAAGGGGACATGCAGCTACTCTTAAGCTAATTCATCTCCAGTCTAAAAGTTGATCACTGATTGAGAGCCTAAGGGACAACCTCTTTACAGCACAGTGGTGGCACCTAAGTAGTCTGTAAATGAGGATGTAGACTCTAAATGAGGAAGGCAGGCCTCTGTGGTTCTTTATGTCAATCTTAAATCATTGCCCATTGTTTAAGTGTGGGGTAGAGTTAAGGAGAAAGTTGTTTGGGAGAGGGAGTGTAATTGTCTCACTGTATCAATGTGGCTGAGAGTTAGCCCCCTCCTCTGGCCCTGTGGACTGAGCGTTACCTCCTACTGATGAGAGGATACCTGTGCAATCAGACTTCACACCAAGAACTATTGTATCATAATCACTCCAATTCACACACTTCAGCTTTTACATGCCGGGATTCATTATCCTCCATTTCACAAGCCATTTAGCCAGGATTCCTTTTTTTTAACCCCCTCATTTAGACCCTGCATCGCGTTTTGTAGTTCTCTGTTACTGTGTTGTACTTATTTGTCCTCAGTTCAGGTCTCTTCTCTTCTCTTCTCTTCTCTTCTCATCTCTTCTCATTACCTCTTTTCTCATTACTTCTCTTCTGTTGCTTTCTCCAATTCCTTTCAACAACATTTACTGCACTAACACTGAGGACCATGTCATTAGCACGCTGTGTTTTTCTGCTATTTATCTTTGCTCAATATGACAAATCTTCCTTCCTTTTTTTGCACTCTCTCCATCACTGTAGTGCCATACAGCCAGGCAGGAGTTGTTAATGGCCCATGTTGCTTTAATTGGTTTCTAACCGTTGATGAGTGAGAATCCAACTGTGAGCTTAATGAACAGGTATGACTGGGTAATTACTGCAATCTTCCCCCCATCACCACCGTCACCACCACCACTGTACGCACATACACACGCACATAGACTGACCTTGGACCACACAAAGCCTAAAAGGAACCTGGGCCCTGCAGGAGTCTGCAGAAGCAGGAGGATGAGGCCAGAGAGAGAAAAAGAAACTGCAGAGGAAAACAAAGGAGACTGAAGAGAGAGAGAGAGAGAGAGATTTAAATATAATAACTGGCTATTATTGGCCATTTAGTGCAGGGATGGCGTATGGAGCCCAAGAGTGTGTTTACAACAGAGATAAAACATGTAAGGCATAGGTTTCTTCAGAACATAAGCTATAGTTTTGTTTAATGGTATATTGAGAACACAATCATTGTAATGATGAATGATTATTTTTAAAATTATAAGGGCATCTTCATTTTTAACTTGACATCCCACACTTTCTTTCTTTCTTTCTTTCTTTCTTAAAGTTTCTTAGGCTCTTAATTACACATATGTTTAATTATGTAAATAACAACAAAAGTTAATAATTTTTCATGAAATTGTGTTAATTGCATAAACATTAAAATGACCATTCGACAAATTCAAGTTGAATATTTTCAGGAAGCATGTGCCAGATTTGCACATACTGTATACCAATCAATACCAACATTATAATGCAAAACATTATGCCCAGTATTGTGTAAATACCCCTTCCCTTGAGTCACTGGGCAGCTCTGACTCCATCAAGACATTTGCAGTAGATCCTTTGGGTGCTGTGGATATATCGGACTTGTTTGTCTGGAGCATCCCATGGGTGCACAATTAGAGAGATCTGGGAAGTTTAGAGGCCCAGTCAGCAGTCTTGGGCTCTTTTATCTCTTTTCCACCAGAGACAGTTCTGGATGCTAGTTGGGAGCCAGTGCCCAATTTTGAACCAGTTATTTTTTTTCAGACAGCCAAAGCACTGTCCCTCAGACAGAAAACAATGGTTCCATGGAGGAACCAGCTAAAAGTTTGTGACTGCCATCTTTAAACAGGATTAATGTAGTCACATGTAGTGCAGAGATAAAGAATGAGTAATGATGGTGGGGCTTGCAAAGCCAAGGGAACTGCCTGCAAACCTTTTTGAAGTTTGCTATTGGTGTTGTGTTTGCCATTTTTTTGCTAGGATTGCTTGGAAAGTATAGACATACAATTTATGGACATACTATATACAGTGATGTAATGACGTGACTCTCTAGTCCAAGGGAAATCAAAGCCAGTTATTAGGAGGTTTGCTATTGAACCAGCTCTGAACCAACAATAGCACCAGATATGAGCTACCACCTGGTTCACTTTGGTGGAAAAGGGGTATTTGCCTACTAGGCCCCATGTGCAGTGGGCTGTGCTATACTGGATGTTCTAATACTTGCATCCTTGTCCCATTGACTTTTTTCGACTGAGTTCTGCTACGTTGGCTTTTCAGTGGGATTGAACCAAATGGGCTGGCCTTTAGTCTCCACAGGAATGTGTGAGCCTTGGGTGCCCATGATCCTGTCACCAGTTTGCTGGTATATAATTGATACATTGTTAACGTGTTAGTGGTATGGCCGATTGGTCCATGTACTTTAACTGACAGTTAAAATACATGGACCAGTATTTAACTGTCAGTAATTTGGTACCTGAGTTTTCATACAGTACCAAGTTACACTTTATTCAGAGAAGAAGACCCACCTCTCACCATTCACTAGATGTGTTCTGATCTCACCACTCCCAAATGACACCCAATCTCTTTACCATACATATAGTCAGCATTCCAGTACACTTTTATAAAGTATACATAAAAAGTCATTAGAGAAGCAGAACACAGTCAGGTAGGTCAAGGTCAAAAGTATGTAGGTGGCAGAACAACAAATACTGAACAACTTAAAAGAACCAAAAGAAAAAAAAAAAAAAAGGGAAAAAAAGAATGTCGGTTGAAAAGCAGAGCCTGTGTTGAGACTCAGTGGAGCCCAATGCTTGTATACATATTTTTGCCATTTGTTTAAACATATGCCAATTTCTGAAAAATGGAAGCAACCACACAGGCAGAGTGAGACAAGCAGAGTGGGAGAGAAGGAGAAAGAAGAGAGGAGAGAAGAAGGAGTGTGGAGGGGTGAGAGGAGGTGAGCCCTTTACCAGATGCCCTTTCCTGAATGATTGTGGATCCATAGAGGGGCGTTGGGCATCTTGCCCTGCGTGCTCCCCCAGGACGCAATCATCATATGCCACTGTGTGCGAGGAGGAAAAGACGAAGCGGGGGAGTCCATGGGCCTTTCTGCTCTCTATGAACCTCTGGTTTGACATGGCCAGGCAGCTGGTTAATTCATTAAACCAGAGCTCTAATATAAACAGCCATTCATTTCACTCTTTGACAGTGTGCCGTCTGGACAATGTGAAGCGTCCAAATATAACTGACGTACTCATGTTTATGTGTGTGTGTGCACGGATGCTTTACATAAGGGAAATATGAAATGTTTGTGTGTGTGTGTATGTGTGTGTATGATTTTTCATGGGGTCTCTTGGGTAAATCAACAAGCGAGAGGCAAGCCAGTGCTTTTCACTCTAAACACAGAGGGTTTTAAGAGAAGCAGGAATACACTTGGCTAATTGGCAGGGCTTACTGCACGGCTTTGGCATTTCTTTGAGCAATTAGGAAGTGAAAGAGCATTGTAGTAACCCACTCAGTATAAAGGTAAATGAGGTACTTGATATCATCTCATTAGTATGTTTTTTACGAACAAGCATGATATTATAATACGAGCCAGAGACGAACCTTTCTTTCTTTCTTTTTTTTTTTCAGCAGCCATAATCCGAAAGTCCTGTGTATGACGTATTAGACATTTTGATAATCTTATAAGCCTAAATATGAAATACAGCGATGCGAATGACATTTTAGTAGACATTTTAGAAGAATCCGTGCACTGGTGGTGTGTGTCATTAAACATCTCTCTTTCTGAAAGTTGACAGACTTTAAAGACTTAAATTATAAGTTGCATCTTATTCCAGTAAGAGCTGCAGTTGCGAACGTACAGAGCTGCACACACAAAAAGTGAGTGACATTTGCCTCCTGCTGTTTTGCGACTGTGGGGAATTGCTCAGATCATTTATCCCTTGCAGAGTCTTTAGATCCATGTCTTTACTAAAGAGACAGAGGGAAATACAGAGACAGCATAAAGCAACTGAGAGAGGGAGAGAGATATGGAGAAAAGACAATGGCTTAGGAACACCGATATGAAAGTAATAGCAGAGTCGAAAGATAAAAAAAAACATGCAAAGGACTGATGGAAACAAATGCTCTTCATGTAAAGTATGCACAACGTGAAGAATAAGCAGTTTCCCCCACATGCATTGGACGAGGATCCTTTGTGCTTTGGATCAATTGACACGTTAACAGTGGTGTGATAAACGATATCCAGTATACAGACACAGTCAGATAAAATACTCAGCATAAATTTGGCAAACAAGGCCTGGTGGACAGGGCTGCGTACAGTGAATCCCCTTAAGCCTCACTGGCTACCTGATTGCCACACACTCTCGTGTCTACATACAGTGTGACCCCACGTGCTCTGGTCATTGGGAGACGGGGCGTCTGGGGACGAGGAGCGCTGGCCTGTGTGGTCAGCTTGGTAAACACTGGTTTCTTTCTGCCCTGTTATTACTCTTCTCCGCCATCTCTCTCTCCCGCTGCCTAGCCCTGCATTCCTTTGACAAAATAAGCGCTGGCTTGAACAAACACAACACCAGCAATTAATGGTTGCAGTCCGCAGTCCGTGCAGAGAGGAGAGTATGGAGATGAGCGGGTTGGTCCTGACCACCGTCCCTCTGACCTCCTCCCCTATATGCCTCGCATCTTTCTTTTTCGCTTTGTTTTGCTCTCTGTCGCTCGGTTGCCTCGTCACACCCCTTCACTTTTATGTTGTTGTAATGCACATTCTTGAACTCCAGGTCAGGCGGTGCACAGTGCGGATTTTTTTTGCACCACGTGTTTCGCTGCAAGAACGCTTCTCTTTTTGATGGTGGATGTTTGTGAACTGGTAGTCATGCAGAGATATGTTTCATGCTGCAGACGCTATAGAGCAACTATAGGACCACCAACAGAGTCAGACTCTGGGTCTTGCCACGAAACCTCAGTCAGCATCATAAACATTCAGCTTAGTCAGGGGCCTTGGTATTCAATCTTCAACTGTGTGTGTGTGTGTGTGTGTGTGTGTGCGCGCCTGCATAGGGTCGGCAGGTCACAGTGCAGCGTCACTCTGATACCTTTTGACACTAGCCTCCTTCCTCGCGGCTCACTCCTGTAGCACTAAATGGAGGATGAAAGCTGTGCCCTCTCTTCTCCTCCCTCGTTGGCTCGTTCCCTCCCCCCAGCCAGTTCTGTCTCCGATGTGTTTATCTTATCATCAAGCCTCTTTATTGGTAAATAAGGCTCGGCGGCCCGGCCGGGCTCCGCCGCTCTCTGGGGAAACTAACCAGTGCTGATGGGCCGGTGTAACCATAGTGCTCTGTGTTTAGGCTATTAGAACAGCCTATTTACAATCTGGAGTTTCCTATTGATTATGTCTGCCTCGAATTCTGTTTACCGGAGAAATAAATAACATATGCGTCTCTTCCTCCCTCCCTTATTGTCTCTCCTGCTTTGCTTCTTGCATCCATCCTTGTGACCTTTAATCTTTTTTTAGATGTTATTTAGCTTACTTTATTTCCTTCCTCCATCTTTTCACTTCTCTGTATGTTGTTCATTATCTCACTTCTTTATCCTTATTTCTGTCTCCTGTTTAATACTAATTAATGCAATTCCACACTGCGAACACCTAACCTTCTTATGTTAACCTCAGTAACCAATATTTTACAAAGTTTATTTGTTAAATTCAATTTTGCTTCTGGGAACCAGCCAAATGTCTCCACAAGGTCACCCCCCACCCCCCCCTCCCACACACACCGTGGATCTAATGTACTGACAAACTTCTTCATTCAGCCACTTAGTGGCAAGACGATGGCCAAACACAGACAGGCATTCTAATAGAAAGAGACAGAGAGTAATGTTACCACTTGGTAAAATCTCTCTTTCTCTCTCCACGTGCCTCTCCCTGTCTCTCACACACACATAAACTTTTAAACTTGCCATGCCGTGTTTCCTCTCATTGGTAACAGAACCCGGTGTCAGACAACCGAGCAGGGTATGTGTCATTCGTTCCATCCCTCTCTCCCTCCCTTCTTCCTTCTACCTCACTCCCTGATGCTGATCACACAGATAAAGCTGCAGATAAGGCTCCTGCTCCTGGTCTGATGTTTGGAGAGGAGAGCATGCCGTGCTGCCGCAATCAGTCCACCGCAGTCCTGCTCATTCACAAGGACTTAACCCTTTACCTATGATGCACGTAACACTTTACTCATTCAATACGACCTAGCTTTTCAGTTATTCACCAGTTATTTTTGCATGTTTGGTAATTATTCAGCATTTTGCCAGTAAATTATCAGCTGTCATTATAAATGCAATGGGATACAATTAAAATGAGAAAATTACATATTAATCCCACTGCAGGAGTACTGTACATGGAATCAGAGTGATGCACAGGAATAGCCCGGATTCTTAGATTACCCAGATACTTCCACAGTAGGGATGTAACCAAATACAAATTCAGATTGTACAGATAATACTGTATGTCCTAAATGAATACAAATACAAATAGGACAAAAAGTGAATACAAATACAAACAGGACAAAAAGTGCATGTGCAGAAGTTTTTTGCTTTCACATGTGAGGCACAACTAAAGACCATGAACATTAACGTGATGTGACTAATGTAATGTGAATTATGTTAATTAAATTATTATGCTGCATTTTGACAAACGTAACCAAAGATATTTTTTCCAGGAAATATTATGGTTAGATACAAACAGAATTAATCATTGTTTTAGACGATTTTAGATTGCATTCACAAGGTAAGAAAAAATTAAACAACATATGTGTTTAAATATTATTTATTTATTTATCTACCTTTTTCACTTAAGTCCTCTTGTGTTTCCAGGGGCAAAAATAATACTTGTTTCAATTACAAATTGAGATACAGATCTTACAAATCAGATACAGATATAAATTCCCAGAACATTAAACAGACATAGGTACACTTTATCTGTGTAAGCTTTAAAAGATAAATCATAAAATACACTATAAATATTTTAACCCCATTGTTTTTGGCTTATTTTAGAAACAGTACTCTATACTGTATGAAATAACAAACTGTGCCTTTACTTTAACAAACCTACAGCTTATAAAGCATTCAGTTATGACCAGCACTGTTACATTGTCTGGTAAAAATTATTAATGCATGTATGCTACCCATGCCTGTAATAGAGATTAAATTAGACTGATTAAAGGTGATCTCACTTCACTGGAACTAACATCAGGCTAATAAACCTAACCTGATTTGAGTCGCCGTGACAGGCAGGGAGTGGACCGACAACACCGAGCTGATCCAAATGCAAGCAAACAATTGGCACAATCTGTTGCTGTGTCGTCATAAATGGAACTAATTTGTCGGGGTATTATTAAATTCTTATGGCTACATACAGTATGTTTACATTTCTGTATACAATTACAGTCCTTGAGCATACAACTGAGTCAGTACACATCTCAAAGCCGGCCTGCCTGTATAGAAACTCGATCCTGCTCAGTCAAAGCAAACCCTTTCCGCAAAGCAAACACAATTTGAACAATGCACTTGTCCGCTTCAAACGGTCTGGTTTATACACACCTGAGCCGGAACAATGGGGGTTATTTATGTGAGGTGTAGAGTAGTTTGGTGCTGGGCGGCTGGGTGGAGATGGACTGTTATAGTCTGTGAACTAAACAGACTGCACCACTCTCCAAACACCAAACGTAATAGAGACTCTTTTTGAGGTTATCTTAAATTTGAGAAGCAAATCTTGTGCTCTTGCAGAGACTTGTTGGAAGTCAGGGTTTTGTTACAGACCTCTAGAGGGAGCAAGAGACTTAGTAACAGGTACAGAGCCTTTGATGCTGTCCAGTTTGGTCTATTCAAGTGTCAAAAATATGGCTGCTCTACATTCCTCACCGTGTTTATTGGTGTCGGAAATTGTGCTTTTGGATTTTATGTTATACAGAATGTAAAAAAAGTGAGTTCTGCTAAAAGTTATCTACTTTGTTGTGCTTTGACCTATTTAAAAAATTCAATACAATCAGTGAGAGTTGCTTTCCGAATATGTGCTCTGGCTTGAGTATGTGTGTGTTTTGATTGGCAGACCCTGAGGTGTTGTGCTGTGAAGGATCTATCAACAGTACTGCGCTGTACACAGGAAAATGTTCGGCCCTGACAGACACACACCACTGATAGAGCATAAACAGTATGCATATATGTGTGTGTGTGTGTGTGTGTGTGTGTGTAGGATTTACTTTATTCGTCACCATCCAAACTTCCAGCCTAATTACTGATTGAGGTGGAAATGGGGAAATAGTTGTCAGAACCTGATTTTTTCCACTCCTGAATGGCAATAAAGATACATATGCATTAAAAAAAAAACTAAATATAAGAACCCCTAAAATGTTCTGCTTTGGCTCTTTGAGAGAACACTTGAATGTACAGTGTAAAACCGTATAACATGATGTTTTCCTATCGGAAAGAATTCAGATTAAAACTTATGGAGAAGCCATTTTTGTATGAGAACCTGTGTTTAGGGATTGTGTATCTCAGAGTTCATTTTATAATACATTGTTGAGCATGTGAAAGCGTATTATTATATTATAAAATTATTTAGTTAAAAAGTATTATTATTATTATTATTAAACTATTATAAATTCCTGATTATTGGAAAGTGCTTGTTATGAGTAAGTCTTGGAATTTAAGGTCTAAGTCCCTTGAAACAGAGATCCACAAAGGATGTGCACTTTTTGGTCAATTCTCCCCTAATTCTTCCCACATCTTTCTCTTATAATACATTTTCAGTACAGACCGTGTCACATGTATGTCAAATTATCACCACCTTGCTGTTATGTCATGTCTCTTTCAATCTCCATGATGTAAGACAAATGTAAGAAAATAAATGTAGCTTCTCTAGCATAACATTGTCATTTGCGTTCCCTGAAAACGACCATCCAGTGAACTCACTTAAGCACAGCTGAGATTTCGACCTGGGATGTAGCACTCATCCACTGCGCGCTCCTCACATAAGTAACCATTAGGTAAGACCATGCTGGTGCCGTTGTTTTCCATTGATGTCTCGTGTCCTTTTCACAGCCACACAGACATGACAGGAAACAAAATTACAGACTAATCAAAATATATAACCCTATAAAATAGTACCAGTAATTACCACCCTAAGTATAGGAAAGCTTTTTGGGCTCTGTTTTTATGAGTGTGTTGAGAAGACGTGTTGCATGTGTATGTTAGGAGAGAAAGTGGGATGGGTGACACTTTGTGTCCAGAACAGGAACGCCTCAAAAAAAACCAAACTGACCTTCCCTAAACTTTAACCTGATTCTCTGACCTCTATTCAGTTCCAATTTAGAGACCATAATATCCAGGCCCAGACTGCTTTGGAAACGGCTGACCTGAGGTCTGTTGTGTCTGCGTGGTGGTACTCCCTTTAATTCGTCAGTCTCTCTGATCTCCAGACTGACTTTTCCAGTTATACTCTATTGCAGAGGTGGGCAATCATACAAAAGGTTCATCCAAGAACCTCCACCTCCACATAAACACTATAATCCCTATGAATTACTGCTGAATTCAGAAAAAAATAGGGAGAGCTGGGCTGTGCAGGGCTGTGAAACAAGAGTGTATAAGGACTATTTCTGACAAAATAAAAAATAAAACCAATGGCTGTCCAACTTCTCATGTGTGTAATATGTATAGCAGTAGCAAAAGTGTGACCCATCATCAATGCACATTCAAAAAATTCAAAATATTTAAAGAAATGAATAAAATACCGTCTGAGCAAAAAAAAAAAAGAAAATGACAAGAATGTGTGTAAGAGCGTGAGAGATGGCATAAATAAGCAATGAAGGCGAGTCCTGTCTGCCCAAATATGCACCCAACCCATGCAGCGCAATCTCCTCAGTCGGGCGAGAGTGTCCAGTGGCCCCTGATTGTCTGTGCAGTGCGGTTGCCCGAAGTCACCGCACTGGGCCATCGCCCCTGGCGCCTGCTCTCAAGGCCAGCCTGGGTCGTAACTGCAGGCCGGAGCAGGACCTGAGCCAGAGAGCGACCCGCATGCTGCCCAAGCTGACCACATAAAGATGGAGTCGGTTTCTCTTAGTGCCCACATGGAAATGGGCTCACAACAGCCGCAGACACGAGCAACAGCAGCTCAGATGGTCTGGCTTGGCACTGCTTCTTTTCACCACACTTTCTTTTTTAATGTATGACTGACTATTCACTGTCCACTGGTTAATTACAAAAGACAATTTTGGCAGCAGCAGTGTGTAACTGACCTTGCAATCTTTTTAGAAATTACTTAAGCTTATTGACCTAGGTTTTATATGAAATAAATATTTAATAAAAGTTCTCAAAAGGACAATTTATGTCACCCTATAAAATATTTTCTTATAGGTTAATATGTCAACATAAATGGTCCTAAAGGGCAAACAGTGACTGTTGAATAGATTTAATTGCCTTCAATATGCCCTACACTAGTCTAGTGATCTCGCTTTATAGAACTTTGGTTTATTATTTATTTCATTAGTTATTTAATTGACCTAATGGACTTGTGTGTGTTATATATTCATCTCAACTGATAATGCATTTCTTGTAACAAGGGAAACATGAAAACAATTATATACAGAATTCCTTCTTATCTAGATAAAACTGGTCAATATTGCATTAAGAAGAATTAAATACGATTCAGAGACACCAGTTTCAGACCAAGATGTTGAATAGGCTCCTTAGAGGGGCATTTAGGCAGTTACATCGTGGTGGCCCTGGGGTAATTGTGGCAGCTGGAGGCACCATGTTTCTTATATCAAAGCTGCAATAAATGTAATGTAAATTACAAAAAAATGCGTGGAAGTTTCATGCCACATACACCTTTAATGTTTTGGGAATGTGTCTGCTGCATTGTCATATAACCCTGGTTGATGAGTTGCACACAGTGAGGCTAACCAAGAATTGGCACGCCTGAGCAGTTCTCATTTAAAGCAGAGAAACCCTCTATTCTCTGCGATGGATTGGCACCCTGTCCAGGGTCTACCCCGCCTTGTGCCCTAAGACTCCTGGGATAGGCTCCAGGTCCCCTCGACCCTGAATACAGGATAAAGCGGTGTAGAAGATGAGTGAAATGAGACTCTCTATCCTTGTGTTGCCATACTGACTAATATGGCATGTAACTTTTATATGTCCAATACTCAATTCCAGGCTCTGAAGTGGGTCAACAACATTAGCAGCATAGTCAGTGGCCCCTGGTCAGCTAGACAGGGTATGTAAATTAATGAAAGATACTGTATAACACTGAAAGAGTAGAACAAGAGGTGAGTGCTGCATGTTTGTAGATATAACTAGCAAACAGTACTGTCAGTGATGGCTCATAATGAAACGTTAAATATGGAAAGACACTCCAGCAGGCAGCGAGGGATCCAGCATTGATAAAGAACAAACAAAAAAAATCATTGTGGGAGGAAAAAAGAAAGGAGGCTATTCCCAGCTTTGGAGCACAGGTTAGCTACTAAGCCATATTTAGTGTGCATGTGATCTAACATAAAGAAAGTGAAAAAAATGGACAAAAAAAAATGTCATAGCAAATAAAAGTACTGTATCTTGAATACAGGTAAATTTCCCTTTATAAGATTTTTTTTTTTATATATAAAGAAGCCTCCTACAAAATTTTCTTCATCTCGATTATTATTTTTTTCTTTTGCATTTTTTTCTATTGTCAAATAACTTTGCTGACAACAATTAATTTCTGTTTACCTCTAAAACTATTTTATTTCTAGGTAAAATCAAACGAAATTGTGTGAGCTTGAAAATAGAAATTAGGCTTATATGTTTTTAAAATTTGTTTTATAGTGAGAGATATTCCATAATAGTTTGTTTATTCAAGCTATCAAGTTGATTTGCTGTAATATATTGTATCATGGATATATTTATTGTTAAACATCCATTGTGTCATACATTACTTGGTAACTTTGCTGGAAGGTAACTGTACCTAAAATGACAAGCTGGCATTATTTGCAGTTCCTCCTTTAGTTTAGCCAGTTTTGAGTCTTCTAAGCAAAATCTCAGTCTCCTCTCATTCTAAGTGATTTGTCTTTGCTGGTCTGGATTGCTGCCATCAAGGACTCTTCCACTTCGCTGTGGAGCGGTGTGGTGTTACAGGGACACAATGGGTGTGATGGGGAACACGTCAACAAGCTGGAATTGAAGGTGGTTGACTTTGTCATAATTTAAGCACTGTAATGGTAACATAAATGTTAAAGTGTCTTAAAACCAAATACATGTGCATGTCATCTGCATTCTGTATGTGTGCGTATTGGTGTGTGTATGTGTGTGTGTGTATGTATGTGTGTGTGTGTGTGTGTGTGTGTATGTGTGTGTGTGTGTTTAGCAATATCTCCAGTGAGCAAGCTGCAAAATGGTGCATTTGTTTGCCCATCCCTGAGATGTGCAGGGGCAGGGCTACCTGCATCACCAGTCTTTATGTGCATGATGGGAAGTGGGAAGATATCAGGTGATCTGCCGGGTGTCCATAGATACGATGCTTTGCTCCTCCCTCAAAGATCAGCCTGGTTAAAGTGCATTTTAGGGGAAGTATAGTGATGAACGTCATTTTGTGAGTTGTGAAGAGGAAGTGTGTGTGTTTGTGTGTGTGTGTGGTGCATTTTTGGCAAAGGGACCTTTATGACACTGTTGTAAATACCAGATCTGATCATTTAAGATAAGCGGGTGCAGGAGGATGATGAGGAGTAGAAGGTGATGTAGATAACCATCTATGACAAGCCATTAATGATTCTGACCTTTGTGAACCATCTTATATGAGGTTTTTGGGTGTGTTCTTCAGTGACTGATGAATAGTTATCTGGATGTTTTATCTAAACTTGATGCCCAGACATGATAACCTTTTACATATTACTGAGTTTACTTTTCTGTATACTTTCACTTACTCACGTATTCCGTTTAAAACGGACATTTACAAAAGCTCCTTTACATTCCCAAATTATTATAAATTATTTCAAATTGATTTAATTAATTCCTTATGAAATTAAAATTTGATCACTGATATGGATTTCTTATTTATGTGGATTTCTGATGAATTTTGTCACGTGCTCATCATCTTAAAGGTCCTCAAAAGATTAATGTCGTTAACACCCTGCTTCTTGATTCTTTTTGAACAGACCAGTCAATTACATACTGTACTGACACTCAAGTGGCAACATCAGACAGCACTCGAATAAATACTGCTTGCTTCTCATACTCAGTAATGCAAATTTATATAAATAGTGAGTGGTGGACGGAAGCAGAGCCACGACAAGCAAATACATTTGAAATAGGAGTGTAATTATCACGACATGACTCTTAGAACCTCAGTTTGCTTGTGATCCCTAATAAAAAGAGATCTCTATAGAATTGCTTAGTACATAGCCATTTATCCATGCCCTGTCTCAGTTCAATTGATTGCATTGCTGATTGTCTTATCAATTCCTTTACTGTCAGACCATTAAGATGAAAGCTGTAGGACAAAAGGGACAGTCAGATGTACATTGTTAATGTTTACTAAGATATTTGTATGATTCAGTTGGGTTAAATGTGATTTTGTCTAATTACTATCTCTCATGTAGGCCATGAATATCATGTCCTTGATCGCTTAATGACCTTTTTAAATGCATAACTCATTAACAGCTTTTTGACAGCCCTAGCGTGAGAATGAGCTTTTTATAAATGCCATCTTGGCTCAAAAATGACATCCATAAGATATTCTGCTCACCTTTATCATTACTTTTTAGTGGCTGTTTAAAAACAATAATGCTGTAAAGTGCACGTTTATTTTTACGATTGCAGTAAAAATAAAAAGCAGCCGTTAAGTAGTGTTAAATGACTTGGCTCTCATTTTGGCTTAATGACTCGCTTTTGTTTTATAGTGGGAAGGCATATGACTGTCATCAATAGAGTGGTAGGACAGTCCACATGATGCTTTCCCACACATTATGACTTTAATAGGGAATTAAACGACAGGCAGACAGTGCAGCAGGCAAACAGACACGCCATGTTATCACAGCCAATGACCTCATCGATTCTCATTGCCTGCCTCCTCCATTGACTTCCATTCTGAAATGAACGGCTAATGAAAGCTCATGAAGCAGGCCTGGTCACTGTTGATCTAATTACATGTGCACAGTGTAATAACAGCTAACATGGTATGTCTTAATAATGCACGATTACGATGCATCGTTAACCATTTCCACGTAGCGAGACCAAAATAGCTACGTGGTTCATGTGATACAGTTTGTATTAAAGCTCATTTCTAGAATGTATATCCAGAACGGCCTATTTATTTATTTATGTGATGATGCATACTGCAGTCACTCCCTGGTTTCTATACGGTTGTTATACTGTATATGCAATTTTCATCGACCGAATCATACGGCAGCAGCTTAACATATAAAATCATCCAGATAAAGGTCAAGAGTTTTAGTTTAATGCTCACTTTGAACATTGGAATAAGTTGTGATCTCACTGACTTTGACTGCGGTATGGTTGTTGGTGCCAGATGGGCTGGTTTGAGTATTTCAGAGACGGATGATCTCCTGGGAGTTTCATACACACAAATGTCTACAGAGTTTACACTGAATTGTGTGAAACACTAAAGACATGCACTGAGCTGCGATTTTTGTGGGTGGTCAGAGGATAATGGTCAGACCGGCCTGAGCTGACAGTAATTAAGAAAAACTGTGGTAGATAGAAAAGTAGCTCAGACTGCACCATGCATAGAGCCACTGAAACTGCAGACTACAGATGGGCAACAACAGCACTGTTATTATAAATTAATTTAAATCCTTGATATGATAATAATCTCATGTTACATTAAGTGACATGAAAAATGCACTAAAAGCTAATGCTGGATGTGCTTGTGTCTGTTTGGTCACAAATAAATACACACACAAAAGCACTGGAGTGCTGTTGGAGCCTCTAGGTTGGTAATAATTCCGTTGATCTGTCATGGGACAGTGGCTGAGAGAGATGTGTATATAACCGCATTATGATGCATCTTTGAAAAAGCTTTATCTTTGAAGTGGCAGGGATCGAAATGCCAGTTAGTGACACAATGAGTAATGCCAACTAAGGTCCCATAAAGCAGGGCATCTATTAAGTGAAGTGGCCTTCAACACTGTGCTCCTCATATGGTAATAAAACATAAAACATACTAACTTAGCACCTATTACAAACTAAAGGAAACCTTGAAAAGCTCATAAACAGAGGCTTTAAACACATGGGGTCAGGAGGACCATTTTTACAAGTTTTTTTTCCCCTCAATGGCTAATAAAATTGCCGTATTGCCATACTGTGTCCTCATTTATTCTTAACTGAAACTGGGAGGGACAGCAAGTTCAACATTAGATCTGATCATTAACTCTGGTATACCAGGATATTGTGCTTGCACTATAAAGCGCAGGGACAGTATAATAATAAGTCTTTATTTGCATTTTGAGGACAGGACAATTCAATTGTTCGCAGGGTTACTTATATGAATAGTGTCAGAATGAATGAGTCAGTCAGATACATCAGAATTAACACTTCATATTAACAATATAATGGTTCAGTGGTACAATGAATCTAAACAATGCACAGGGCGGAAGGAAAAAGTGTTGCACCTGAAGAGTGATTTGTAGTAATCCATGTAGAAGTTAGACAGAGCTTGTGCCACTGTGGCTCCACTCAGCTGGCTTCTGTCATTCCCTCGGCATGAAGCGCCGAGAGAAGTTCTCGTTCGATCCACGGCATGCATCTGGCTACTGTCAATAGAGCAGCAAGGACTTTGGTTGTGATGCTTTCCATGAACAGTGATGTCTTTCAGGTGCAACATCCCTGCAAAGATTCAACTTGTCATCTCTCTTCCTCTTTCTCTCGCCAATTTAATAACATATAAGATCACATTAATTTACTGTATAAATAAGGGCCATGACCTATTGGCATCTGAAATCACATTACTGGCTAATCCATTTCACTGCTATGCTGCCCTCCATTTGTACATATTATTTCTGTCTGAGGGTTGGAGGCTGTCAGTTTGAATAAAATGCTCTTAAGGACGCCATGTATATTTTTGAGGTTTGTTTCAAACAAATCTAAGGAAAACAAAATCTTCCCACATGAGCACTAAGTTATACTTAAGTAAACTCAGAATAAAAAAAGCTCACATTCATACATTGCCAATATTGAGGTTACATGATATATTGCGCACAGGATTCATAAGGTCATGCAGATTTTAGATGTCAGCGTGTACTCTTCCTCGTTGTAAAGATTATATAACACTGATTATAATTACAGCAGGTGTGTCCACGTCAGGAGTGCCGCACATCAGTTCAGGATCTTTGAGAGGTTTCATCCCATTAAAAATAATAAAAAAAGAGTATTATTGTATTACTAACTACCTATCATCATTGGTGTGACTGCTAATTAGTGACCACATCATGAACTTCATACCACTCACAGCTGTTCATTACAGCCACTTTAAATTAATGGGAAGCAATCAGTAGGTTTTCTCCTACTGGAGTATAATACACTGCAGTAAAAAAAACAAAAACGCAGAGAATCAAAATACACAACAACAATGGTAATTAACATCTTTTTGTGCTTTGGAAAATAGCATTTATGGTGATACATTTTAGCCTTTCTTTTGAAAAACTCTAGCAAACCGTTCAAATTTAGATTCATTATAAAACTAATGCTCTGGCACTTACTGTAACGAGGCCTAGATGTTGGACTGAAATAAAAGTTATTGTAGTGGAGGACATTTGTTTTTGAACATGGTTGATGTAACTCCATGATAACAGTAAAATCAAAAGAAGCTATTGTAGAATAACCATGTTGAGCAAAAAGGTCATCAGTGTGAGGAACTGGGGATCCTGGCATGGAGGCCATCCACACTGATTGCCTGCCTGGTTGAGTTAACGATCCAATAAATGTGAAATCCAACACTCACTTCAATAATGGAATGTGTGATGGGAGCAGATGCTGAACTAATGACAACCTGGTGACACTCAACCCGCATGCCCTCACTCTCTCAGACACTATGAATGTGCCAGGCTGCAGGACCCTCCACATGCACTGTTTCTTCAGTTCAGGGATCGTGGCTCTCTGCCTGGTTGAGGATGATGCTGTAAACATTTATGAGACCAACAGATGAAGGAAGATGAACAATACCTGCTTGCATGTGCAAACACCAAATGTCAAGGCTTTACCATGTTAAGAAGGTGGATGGAAATAGACAGATGGCATGATGGAGCAAAAATTTAAAATATACTTATTCAGGTCAACCTAACTAGTGTTGTTGAATTAATGCAGCAGCCTATGTTGCCTCCTCATGCTTTTCATTTTTAAAACCAGTGAAACTCAATGGGGTGAAAGCAGAGGTTGCTGATACTGCAGCTTGCCAGCAGATGTGCAGGTCCATGTCCCACTGCCCTGTGCCAGCCCCAGCCACATGCAGGGCTTCCCACAGCTTCCTGCAAACACGCACATGATACTGCCAGGTCACATTCAATTCACTTTCACTCCTGGTGCTGCATCTAGCTTCACTATCTTCACAGATGGAGGGTCTTATACAGGTGCCATTACTGACAAAAAGTCAGTGACTCATTTCAGTCCTGACTGCCCAAATGTTCACCAGCGACTGTCTGAACATTTCTGCTGGACAAGTGCAGCCCAGCATGACAGTGTAAGGAATCTCATATTTTGTCATTACTGTCACTGCCAAATCACCTCTAGTGTGACTAAGTACTGTACCCATGCTGAAATTGTTAACCCTTGTCTCCAGAATACTGAAAAGGAATGAGCTGGGAAGAGTGATGTTTGATTAGTCCCACAAAATAGACATAGAATTGTTTCACTCAAATAAAAATATACTAATGCTGATGATATCATTCTTTTTCTGATAGACATTACTGTCTACTCAAATGCTTACTGTTTCTATCATATAAAACTTTAAATCTTTGTCAACATTTATGAACAACATTTATGAATAACGCTATGCAATGAAACGAAACACGTGGCAAAAGTACAAATAGTTCTGGTTTCAGTCTGGCAACAAATACTGTGCTTTGTTTAAAGATAGAGGTGGAGCTATATGTAGAAATGCATAGTAATGCGCACCGAGCCTTTGACGGTATAATGTCATGTCAAGAATATGTGACATGGATCAGCGCAGGCATTTTCCTCTGTTTTTTGTTAAGCAAAAGTGTCACGTGAAGTATGGAAAAAAAAAGACAAAATCTTGCTGAACTATAGCTGGACCCTAGGGAGTGAAGATATCCTGTATAGCATGTGGTGTGTGGGAGTTCAATCTGAGCATCAGTATTTTAAACAACACATAATTGATAAATTGTGTGGCATTAGGGAATGCAGTGGTATAGTACTGCTGCTGGGTGAATATAGAGTTACCATTATACTCCCACATATTGCCCTTTATTTCTTAATGGCTTGGCAGGTCCATCACTCAGGAAGATGTGTTAACATTGGATTGATGATTACTATGATGTAGAAGGATTCCCAAAATACTTAATGAAGCAAAGTAAAAGGAAACAAGCTGAAATATCTTTGTTGGATGTGAATATAGCCTTGTTTGTTTTTGGCCTGAAATACTAGATTCACTTTGACCATCCAGACAAGAAAAGGTCTGAACATGCATTTTCATTCTACAGAATAATTCATTGTTTATTTCTTTGGTGTTCATGAGGTGCATCCAGGGATAAGGAAAAGAATGATGAAATATAAGAGGACAGCAGTGACACATCTGGAAAGTAACATGTGGTCATACCTGAGTGGAGAAATCTCCTTTCTGACTGATCACATAGACCTGGTACAGTATATATAGACAGCTATCACTGACTAAAGCAAGTAGTGATTTACATAAAGATTCTTTTACTGTTATACCTTGTCTACGAAGAGAAAGTTTCATTCTATCCTTTCAGCCAGTGATGGGGTACTCATTTAATGGAGTGTCCTTTATTTGTAGCTGTCAGCAAGGAGAAGGGATTTGCGGTGGCAATATTTGGCAGCCTGTCGCCTCACCTCGGCCCTGATCAGCCTCACAGGGCCTGTAAGCAGAGTGCAAAAGCATGTCGCCCCAACACCGTGCTGTTTACAGACCAGCCTCGCAGCAGCCTTGCTAACGGGCCTCACGTCTAATAAATAATATAACACAACTGATGTGCTGGTGAGACGGCCAGTGTGTTTCACTGTTTGTGTGTGTAAATAAGCCTTTTTCTCCCCAAATACTAGAAGTAGGTCTAAAATTTTAAGGGGAAAATCAAACCATCCTCCTCTTTTCATAAATACAATATTCAAAAGAACAGTATTAAATATATACAATTTCACTTTTTTTTATTTTGCGGTCACGCAAAAGAAAATAAACATATTTGGGCTCTTTTATTTAGTATGGCTATAAATATTAAACATAAAGTGTTATATACTTGTATTCTGTATACATCTAAAAATGGGACATGTGATAGTCAGAGAGGACAAAGAGTTAACCGAGCGCATTAGGGAGAAGAGGTGGATGGAAAAACTCTCAGCGATCTGCTTTATTGTTGGGTTTAATTAAATTTTCAGCTCTAATTACAATTAAGCCACTTAGTATGTATAATAATGTTTGCATCGCAGAGCAGCACAGATGCAGTCCATCAGCGAAATCAAATATTAAAGCTGCCGAGGCCTGAATTAATAGCGCCGTGGCGTGAAGCCCTGCTGCTTGTGGAGTCCCTGCACAGCTTCGCCAAGCTCCTCCATATGACCTATATTCACCATGAACCATGCACCATGGGAAAAAAGAAAAAACATTACTTAATGGAAAAAAATTACACCAGGCTAAACAGCCCATGAGAGCTGGAAAGTATTCCTTGGCTGTGAATCGTTAGTCTAATGCAAAATTAGTGTTGTGTTGCCAAATTATTCATGACCTGAGAATGAGTGCTTTTTAAACCAAGTGATGAATTACTGGATTCACCTTCCTCCTCTCCTTTTTATGTTCATTCTGATGTTCTTTGCTCAATCCTTCAACTTTGAATGAAAACCCTCTGCATTATTAAAAGCACCTAGAAACATCACTAATACAGGACTGTATTTGCTTGGCTGTATGGGGTGAATTTTCCTTTCAGCCCTATTCATATTTAAGTAACACAATCTTCAATGCTACCAGCAGACTCGAGAATTGTGTTAGCTGTTGTGAGGGTTAGCTGTGTGTGAGAATGGCAATACTGGGCATCTGAAATGTCTCTTTTTTCATTGAAGTTGATTATGTTTACTGTAGATGACACAATTCAACTGATCAAACAGCATTACCATGTAATAAACCAGATGCTTTTCAGATCAAGCTCTGCATGTTATGCTAGAAGGATTGCACACCACTGTGCGACTCTGTTTTTGAGAGTCGGTGGATCTCTCGGCCAGACTGAGTCCACCATTATGGGCAGAGAGGAATGTGGCGGGGCGCAGGTTCTCTGAACACTAGAGTCAGGCCTACAGTGCGGCGGCATCAAGGCATGCCTGGGTAAATATAGCAGCCATAGAATAAGCCTAAATAGAAGGCTCCTCTTAGGGTAATAATTGGGTGTTGCTGCCCGACGTTACAATCACACATGATCAGCTAAATATTTCTGCACAGAGACACACAAACAAAGCATAAACCCAAAATATGGTAAGAAAAAAAAAACGAGAGAGAGAGAGAGATTACACCTTGTGGGGACTTTTGGCTGGTCCCCACAAGCAAAACCACAGCTTTTATTGAAAAAGAAACAAACTAAAGAAGCAGAAATGAGGTCCTTTTGGTTAATGAGGTTAGGGTTGGAGTTAGATTTAGGTGCATGCATAGCATTCCTTTCAGCATTAATAATTATGTCAATGGAAGGATCCTCAAAAGGATAGTAAGACAAGTGTGTGTGTGTGTGTGTGTGTGTGTGTGTAGGTTAAGTAGGTGTGCATGTTAAAACATAGTTTTGTTACAAGAATTCTGGGGATAACAAGCGTGCCTGTGCACCACTTGGGCTAAAATAAGTTGTCATACTAAGAATGAGTCTTACTGCCTATGTGGTTGACAGCTTCTTCTTTTAGTTAAAAGTTGGGCTGAATTTGATGTAGAACAAGACATTTTAATGAAACTAGTTTTGACAGCATGCAGTCATAAAGCAATTGTTCAAATTGTGACATGTATAATCTAGGAAGTAGTAGTTTAAGAAACAATTCCATCAAGATTTTCCATCATCCCCCCCCCCCCCCCCACCCACCCAAATGTGGCTGGACTTCATTTAGAGAAAAACGAGGATTAGAGATGTCAGTGATGTCTTGATAGACACAGTCAGTTGTGAAAGTGAAGAAAATGTCTTAATCATCCATTAGCAGTAAGATTCACTGCACCAATATGATACTGTTATGATGCTTTATGTTTTTGCCTGGTTGGGGTCATTGTGGCAACAGACCAAGTTCAGGCTGGACTTCTGTATCCCTTGCCACAAATTAAATCTCCTCCTGGAGCATCCTTATAGTTTCCCAAAACGATTGTCTATTGGCTCCTGGGTATGGCCAGGAATCTCAGTCCAGTCGGCCATATTACCATTTCACACTGAGCCTGGCCAAGGATCTGAAAAATGAGTTCAATGAGGAAGTGCAAAAAAGGACAGTTACTTGAATGTTACTGGATCCAAAATTATTTAAATCCAGATATACCCTCCATGTTAAAATGTCCAAACTTACAGGCTAGATTTGCCATTTGTGGCAGGGTGAAGTTTTACATAACTCATCATTTAAAATTATATTAGGCCATTATCTCATGCATAATTAGGGGTGTGGCGATTAGAGTTACAAGTGCACTGGGGGTATCTGAAATGTAAAATGATGTTTGCATATAAATGAATGTTAGCCACCTTAGCACTTTAGATGCGCTAAAGCTATGCTAGTTAGCTTGTGGTAAAAGAGCAAGGCTCTGTTTCTCCACCCATTTGCCCATTCACGGATATCAAAAGGTAGGGCATATTTTGTCTTTTTTTTTATTTGATGGATGGTATTTCACTAAAGGTGGCCCTGCTGACTACTTAGATGGGGACACCAAAAAAAAAATCCCTAACTTACTTCACTATTCCCAGACTCAAGACTAAGTACTGAGAATTCAGACAACACTAAAATGTTCTGAGATGAATCATTCCTAGTTTTATTACTGGGGTTTCCACTGCCAAAATTCCCACCAGAAAATTTTCATATGTGTGATGTGTGACCACTTGCATTTCTGTGACTGCCTTCATAATTGAGGCTGATCTGTCTTTTGTCAGAGCAGCACGTCTATGAGGATTCAAATGGTTCTTTTAATGATTTACTATTAGCTCCAGTGTTTCCATATGTAAAATCAAGAGCGCTGTCTCGTCACTTGCTGCTGAGACTGTCCTTATAGAAGTCAGTTGTTTTGCTGAAGTAATAGACACAGTCCCTTGGATTTTGTGGGTTCTAGGGCAACTCACTCTCAGACATTTGTCCTTGAGGTCTGGGTGCTAGAATTAATTTAATGGGAATAGGAATTTCTGGACCAGAATATCACTCCACTTACTTCCACCAGAAATAATTAAATCTCTTATGAATTGTGGGTGCCAGAGACCTGCCCAGACACCAGCAACCTCAAAACATCACACAAATTTTTTTACTATTTAACATTCTAGTGATACCTTAAAGAGTGTCTGTTAATTATGTAAGTGATATGCAACTTAGTTAATGCACTATTTCATACCTTAAACTCCCTTTTTTTCACTCCTCCTTCAAATGCCCAAGTTCAGTGTCTATGTTAATGAGCGACTGCTGAGCCACACCCCATTAGAGAACAACCGAGCTGAGCAACAAGTCTGGGGGAAAACATCTATATTTGGCTTGTTTACACGCTGGCCAATAAGAAAATATTAAAGAGGACAAAATGCATGAATGGAATGTTTTTTCCTCATGTTTTTTGTTGGTGCAGACCTACAGTATCTGAATGTCTAAAAACGACTGCAAAGTGAACATTGCATCATAGGTGCCCTTTAAGTGTAGCTTTTGTTTTACCAAATAGGCCTTGATACCACCTTGCAGTGCATTAACTTATGTGTGGTTATATTCCTCTCTGACAGAGGCCTTCAAAATATTCCACTGGTGGACTATTCAAATTAATAGTCCTATTCGAAGCCATTGAAAGTACAGGGTGGGCCATTTATATGGATACACCTTAATAAAATGGGAATGGTTGGTGATATTAACTTCCTGTTTGT
>JAQMYJ010000036.1:10025315-10045881 GCA_030014305.1 Clarias laeviceps | reverse complement strand
ATTTTATAACTTAATTAATAAACTTGTAAATAACTCATGAAAGAATAAAGTTACGTTAAAACCAAGCACACCATTGGAAGTTAATATCACCAACCATTCCCATTTTATTAAGGTGTATCCATATAAATGGGCCACCCTGTACATCAGGATATTTGAATGTGAGAAAGCTGTATTAAGCTACACCAAGCTGTGCACATTAACAACATGCTTTTGAATTGCCACTAACAGCTCAGTTGGCCAATGACCTCTGCCACCACCTTTACTCCGCCACTCATTCTCTGGCCTCCACAGCACTGCACAACCAAACCGTCTTTTAGTTGCTGTTCTTTATGCCACAGAGGAGCTCAGCTTTCTTTTCCTAGCCGGCCTGGCAGACACATCTACTACCCACTTAACTTCCCACTGCAATACTACAGTGTCAGGAGAAGATGCTGAATAGGCAGCAGTTCCTCCATAACCTGAGCTAGTCCAAGGCTGTGTAAGTCTGTACTGTACTTTTTCTCTCAGGACACATGGTTTAACTAATTGACTAATTAACAGCCTTTTCTTAATTGCAGTGGGTGTGGTAGAGCAGGAACACTAAAATATACATGCCTGTGGTCCTCCAGGAATAAGGTTAAGAACCACTGGTTTAAATGAATGCATGACCCAAATAAATTAGTTTGCTAGTACAGAAAAACTCTCCACTGTGTCCTGAAATCCACTCAATTGAACATTATGCTATTCATTTTTCTTGTGTTCGCATCACCATGCTGTTCCTTGGTAACATACACAATAAACTATGTGTCTTATCTCTGCGTCCCTGGTGAATATCAATAAATTGATAAAGTTTAAGCCAAAGAAGTGGAACATCAACACGCTCTCTATGATGGTACATATTTTACCATAACAATTTTTTGTTGCTATTATAAAGTTCTTAAGTGCTCCTTAGCATCTTGGATCCAATTCATCAGCTCCCATCCAAGACAAGAACATAAAATAGGATGACAATGATATCGTGGGGATCTTATATAGTCTTTACCCATGAAGTCACAATTTGCTATTAGTACTTGGCAAGGAAATGAGCAAACAGGAAAACTCCAGGGGCAGCCTGGGCTGAGTTTAACAAGTCATCAGATTTGAAATTGAAAATGACAGAATGCACATATTGTTCTACTAAAAGTCTGTTTATGACTTGGTCACTTGTTACGTCTTTTTCTGCCCCCCTTTCACAATAGTTACACAATTGCTATTTAGCTCCGCTACCTTGTTAGGAAACAGGCTCATCTGCTTAGACAATCTCCAAACACAGTTTACTGTGTAAATCTGAACTGTGTTTGCCAAAATGTTTAAAGGAAACTTTATATCTGCATGTGTGTAAATATATATGTATAGGGGTGTAGCAAAAACACAATTTGTGCTTTTAAAACAAGGTTTTCTCCGACCTGTCTGATTACAGAGCAGCACTGGTCCATTGGTAATCAACACACACACACACACACACACACACACACACACACACACACACACACACACACACACACACACCACGAGAACTCAGGGACATGTGATACCTTTGGACACATCACAGAGCCTGACTTACACAAACAATGTGGAAAGCAATGGTAGCCCATGAAACACTAAACTAGCCTGTCAGTCCTGTTCTCTGCTCCCAGTCTTTCATTACTTAACAGGCAAGTTCTTTTTGTCTACTCCAATACACTTATGAGTTCTCATTGCAGTTGTCTAATGTTGGTTTCCTGTAAACTGTGTGCATCCACATTTCCAAGCTTGATTAAGGAGTAAATTATCCAATGAGATACTCTTTCCTTGTGTAATCACTGTGCTAGGATGTACTTGCACAAAAAAAAACCAAACATTTGTGATAGAAAGTGAGCTGAAGGGAGTGTATGTGGGTGGGTATGGGTGTGTCTTTCCATGGTAATGGAAGAGATGGGTATGTTTATGACAAGAGATTATCCTTAAGTCCAAAGGGCGCATTTTCTTCTGCCTTTGTTTTTATGTCCCTCATTTCCAGAAGCAGAGCTAAATCTAGAAGATTGCTATGGATTCGCATATATGTGTTTGTGCTTGGGGAAGGTATCACTTGGATTAATTTCTCAGAGACTAACAGCTATTGTAAGGACAAATCTTGTCAAAACCCATTTTGTTGTTTTTATTCAGCACAAGGGGCAGTGTGGTTACAGATGAGCTACCTTTGCTTTTATGATCACACATATTGCTTCAATTCACCTGACAACCACTCCAGATCTCCCTGTCTTTCTCCCAGTGCCATGGTGTTGTTGTGGTTCAATAAAACACATAAAAAGTCAATCATATCCATGCGTAAGTGCACAGATTACTACACTGGGGCATTTATTAATGTGCAGGGGAAAGTTGTCACATATTAAGCGAAATATTTAAAGGCATTTCAAGCTTAATATTTCCCAAGCACATTAAAACAAACAAACAAACAAACAAACAAACAAACAAACAAACAAAAAACCTTACAATGCAAAAATTGTTGTTTCTTGACAATATCCCATAGGTTTTCTGTGAGATTCAGGTCAGGCAAATTATTTGGCCAAACAAGGCCAGCAATATCATGGTCAGCAAACAAGTTAGTGGTAGTTTTGACACAGTGCTTAGTAGTTCTGGGCAGGTCATAAGTGCAGTTGGAAAAGGAAATGGAGATGGAGGCATGAAATCCACTAAAATCTACTGGTTGATGGCTGAGTTGACTTTGGACTTGATAAAACACATTAGACCAACACCAGTAGATGACATGGCACCCCAAATCATCACTGACTGTGGACACATTACATTGGACTTTAACAAACTTGGATTCTTCCTCCAGACTTTGGGACCTTTATTTCCCAAATAATATGTAAAATTTAATTTGATCTGACAAGAAGACTTTGGACCACTGAGCAATGGCACAGTTATGTTTCTCCTTTGCCCAGGTGAGACACGTCTAAAGTTGTCTCTAGTTCAGGAGTGGCTTGATACTAGAAATGCAGCAGTTGTAGCCTTTTTCCTGAAGATATCTGTGTATTGTGGCTCTTGATGCACTGACTCTAGCCTCACTCCAGCTTCTTGTAAAGCTCTCCCAAATTTTTGAATTGGGTTTGGTTAATAATCTTAACTCTGTGCTCAGCACCATTGCTTGTTCACCTTTTTTGTTTCACACTTCCCATTATAGTCAACTTTCCACAAATATGCTTACTTTCTTGTGCAGGGTCTGATATTCTTCTAGACAACTGCCAGATCATCAGTTTTTTTCATGTTGTATACTAAACTAGATCAGATACATGGTATTAATACTGTGTAAATAGTAATTTTCTCAAATTTGAAATTAAACATACTAATATTTTGAGATACTGGACTTTTCATTGAGCTGTAAGCAAAATAAAACAAATAAAAAAACAAAAAACAGGCTTGAAATATTTTACTATTATGTAAAATTTCATTCCAAAAAAATGAAACTTTTATATCTGAGAACTACATTGGATTGGAACTAAACAGCTATGTGTCCACATGAAAACCACTTGTTAGTGAGGCTAATAAAAAAAAGCCTAGAATTTGCTCAGAAGCATAAAGTTTAAACTTCAGAGCAATGAAAAAGGTCATTTCCCCAATGAATTCAGTTTGTTCCTATTTCAGAGTAAAGTACATGAAGCAATACACACATTACACATGCATGTGCGATCTTGGATTGTTTCCACTGGTCAGATCTAGGCTCAGCAATATTCTTCTGTCCCTGATGCCACAGACATATTCCAGGGCTCAAATTGTGAAATAGTAGTTCTGGGAGCATTAGGACTCTTTTTAACACATGGATTGTGTGTCATTTATTTACTGAGGACAGCAGAAAAGGATATTTTCTACTGTATGTTATGGTTTCCCCTGAATGTTCTCATTTTTGTGTTCTGTAGGACTCTTATGTTGACATTTGTTCTGAACTTCAGTTTCCAGGATGCATTGCACCTGACATCACATGATCTTCAGTGTTTTCTCCTGAACCTTATTTCGTCTAATTAGTTTGTCTATTTAAAGTGCATGTTTCTGTTAGTCCTCTGGCATCCATCTGTTCTGTTTTCCCTTTTTTAACTGTCATTCATCTGTTTCCTAATCTGTTTATCTAAGGCATTTACCTACTTGTCTCTGTTACCGTGTGTTAACTTTAGTTTAGCAAAATTCTATTCAATTTAAATGCGTAATTTGTATATCCATTGGATATTTTTCTAAATCCAGCTATATAGAAATAAGAATTTGTGAAATAATTGTAAAATATTAATTTAAAATTTATTACTTTATCAGTGTATCCTTAATAGCCAGTGGTGTTGCAAAAAAAAAAAAAAAACTTAAAAAAAGGATACCTTAAGAGAAACCGGACTCAAAGGAAACCCATCTTCATTTGAGGTGATACTGAGCTAACAAAGCAATATTATTAATATCAATGCAGGCCAAAGCCATCTTCATGGTCTCAAAGTGGAACTGTCCTCGTTAGTCAAATGTATATATAGGAAGACTATGTAGTAATAATAATAATAATAATAATAATAATAACAATATTAAAATAATATTTAATAATAATATTATTATTATGAATAATAATAATAATAATAATATTTAATAATAATATTATTAAATAAAAATTAAATTCATTTTATTTAGAAAGTACGTAAACATTCTCAGCAGCAGTAAGTGGTCTCCATGTAATGAGAACCAGAGGTAGGGCATCAGGATGGATCAAGTCGGTCCTCAGGGCAGGATCACTGGTAACTCAGGAGGTATCATGTCTAGGTCAACATAGAGGGTGGGGAGGGGGGGGGACTGAGAGAGAGAGAGAGAGAGAGAGAGAGAATTGGTAATGGATAAGATCAATGTACATGTAAACGCTGGCAGGACTAGCAATGAGTTAAAATTTGAGAACCAGAAGAAAACACAGACATGAGTGTTCCCTGGAAGTAAGGCAACCATCCACATCGCCAAACCTAACAAACAAACCAAAAAAAAACTCTATGCCCATGAATCCTGCTCCTTTACCTATGGAAAAGCTATTTACAAAAGGCTTGGCTAAACAAATAACCTTTCATCTAGACTTCAAATCTGACACGTCTGTGTCCTGAGCACTAACTGGAAGGCTATTCCATAACTGTGGGGCATTGGTAACCAAAAGATCTGACCCCTACTGTACTCTATATTATACAATGAACCAAGAAATAGCATGCATCTTTTGATCAAAGTAGGCATGGCAGATCATGGAATACCAACAGTTTACGTAGGTACTGTTAGGCAAGACTATTCAGTTCTTTACAGGTCACAAGGCTTTATTGTTGTTTTTTTCATCACCAAAAAAAGTGAGCTTACAGTTTGCAGGTGCCCACAGCAACAAAAATCTCACTTTTTGGATAAATGTCCTCTGGTCTGATGAAACAAAAAAAATTAAACTGTTTAGCCATAATGAGCATTGTAGTCTAGAACAGGCTTGCAGTCAAAGAACAACATCCGAACCGTGAAGCACAGGGGCACAGCATCATGTTGTGGGGTGCTTTGCTCCAGGAGGGACTAGTGCTTTTCACAAAATAGATGTCATTATAGGAAGGAAGATTATGTAGACATATTAAAGCAACATAGAAGACACCAGCCAGGAAGTTAAAGCTTGGTCACAAATGGCTCTTCCAAATGAACGATGAACCCAAAGTTTTGGCAAAATGACTTAAGGACAATAAAGTTGAGGCATTATATTGGTCCTGACCTCAATCCAAATATTGGAAAATTGTGGGCAGAACTTAAAAAGTGTGTGAATGCAAAATGGCCTACAAACCTGACTCAGTTACACCAGTCCTCACAGGAGGAATGAGCTAAAATTACAGGAACGTATTGTAAAAAGGCTGTGAAAGGCTACCCTAAACATTTGATCCAAAGTAAAAAAAAGATTTTAAGGCAATACTACCAAATAATAGCTAAATATACAGTATGTAAACTTCTCAGCCACTTGCAATGTGATGAAAGAAATAAAAGCTGAAATAAATCTTTTTTCTCCATTATTCTTATGACATTTCACATTCTTAAAATAAAGTAGTGATCCTGACTTAAGACAAGGAATGTACAGTATACTATGGATATACTACTGTAGGATTAAATGTCAGGAATTGTGTATGCAGACATCCGGTTTTAACTGTATTTTCTTTACATTGTATCACTAGATAGGTAGCTAAACAAACAAACAAACAAACAAACCCTTGATGCAAGATTTTAGCATAGAAACAAAATAAAATATAACTGTAATTTAGGTATTATTTGTAACCGTATAATACCATAAAATACAAGTGTTATCATTTGTGCCAGCTGAAAGCTATAACTCATTAACATTTTTGCTTTGTCATTTTATATTTGTTTGTAAACTTTAAGTATGATTGTCAGTCAATTGTTTGATGTATAGAGGGTGTTTTGTTATTGGTTTGGTGCTTGTTATTTAATTTCTCTTGGTTTATGAAGTCTCTCACTTGTCCCTCTTTCACCCTCTTTCTCATTGTGCTGTATCATAATTTGCCTAACTGAAAGCAGGTGGGAAAATCATTTAGCTGCAAGAGGGCCAGATGTGCTGCTCCCTTGATATGAGATTTGAAATCAGCTTTTCAGTGTTATTCAACTTCACCAACTGACGAGAGACCACATTTATTCTGTCTGTCTGTCTGTCTGTCTCACACACACACACACACACACACACACACACACACACACACACACACACCATTTGCTTGGCACAGTAGTGATTAAGGGGCAGCTGTGAGTGAAGAGGACGATGTGAAACAGTTTACACACACAATTACTATTAATGCCTGAGACACAAGGGCCTCCTTTATTTATTTATCTACCACAATGCTGTTGTGTGGATGTGAAGCATGACTGATTGGGTGTTGTTGTGTGCACCAAGAAGCAACGTAGCGTGAGGGACACACCTGTTAGCCTTACCCAGAGTCCTACCATGATGCTTCCATGTCTTTTATGCAGATCCTTCCTAAAACGGTGAGGTGGCTCACATATACATTCCAACTTTGGTAATAAATTGTAATCATCTGTCATGTATTATTCCCTAAAATACAGGTCTACATGGAATAAACCAGAGAACAAATGTACCTTAAATATTTTGTGTAAAATTTATGTATTCTGGCTTAATGTTAAAATTAAGCATTACATTATTAGCATTAACATTATTACCAAAAATCTATATTTTTTTTATATTAATGAGTACCATAATTCCAAAACCCATTACTTATGTAGTAGAGTTGTAGTTTTAGTTACAGTGATGAAATAGTCAGGATCGCAGACCTTACCTAAGGTTTTACTTCAGTGGATTCCCATATTCCAACCTGTATTGACTGACTATATTAGGTATCATTTCAAAGCGAATGTAACATCCACTTACTAGCCTTTTATAGCTGTCTACCACAGTATATTGAATTAAAAAAAAAAAAAAAAAAAAGAACATACGATTCAGAGGGCAAAACTTTCAACTTTTAAGGTGGTTTGTATCCAAATTGGGTGAATGGTGTAGAAATGCAATTTCTTGAGAAACCAAAACTAATTAGAATAAAAAATAAAATAGTCATAAATGTTATTTTAAATACTTGGTTGCAAATTCTTTGCAGTCAATGACTATAACCCATAGATATCACCATATGCTTGGTTTCTTCCCTGGTGATTCCATTACGGCATCCGTCTTCATGTCCTGCTTGTTCAGAGAGCATTTTACTTACAGGTTTGCCTTCAGAAAGTGATTTGATCAGTTGGATTCAGATCTTTTGCTTGACATTTCATATTTATGCCCTAAAAACCTCTTGGGTTGTGTTTAGTGTATGTTTCAAGTCATTGTTTATCTGCACGGTGAACTGCTGTCCAATGAGGTTTGAAGAATTTGGCTGAATCTGTTCAGATATCATAGCCATATCCAATTTATCCTTCTGTTCATTTTCTCAGCAGTCACATCATCAATAAATATAAACAAATGAGTTCTCTTGGCAGCCATACATGCCTTAGCCATAAGTAGAGGTGATATGCTTTAAATCATGATCAGTTCCTTCCCTTCTTTGTATTTTTCTCTTTTCATCAATCTGGTCATTAAGTCAATCATTGTCTCATCTGTCAGTATGACTTTGTTCCAGAATTGTGCAAGATTTATTTATTTATTTATTTATTTATTTATTTATTTATTTTTTAGCAAACTCTAATTTTTTCTTCCTATTTCAGGCTTACTACTGTTTTACATAAACAGCTTGACAGCAAAATGCAATAAATGCCATTCTCAGACTTTTTTTTTTTTTTTTTAAACTCATGTTGAGAAAATTTTTTTCACTGGCCCTGAATAGCCAATCACATTGCATCTGTCTGTCACATGATCTGTGAAGCAAAACTACTGGCATTGCAGAATAGTGGATTTACAGTGGAATAAACTAAATGCATCCAGTAAATTCTTTGAGAATGTTGCAGCCAAGAAAAATGACTTTTACTCTCTTTTACTGGTATTGCTTTCACTCCAGAATTAATTAACTACAGGTATGCGTCGCTTAATGCCTGCAATACATCCTATGAAAGCTCACTCACTCATTCTTTATATCTCTTATCCTGTACAAGGTCACAGGAAGCCTGGAGCCTATCCCAGGGGACTGGGGGCATTAGGGGGTGTTTATGTCCTGAAATGGAGTGCCAATCCATCCTAGGACATAAACACACTTATATACTTTAGACAATTTTGAAATACCACTTACCATTCCTAGCATGTTTTTGTCACTGCTTCAATGAAATAGCAAATTATAGAATTGTTGTGCAAATACTATAATATATACTTATCTATTATATTATATACTTATATACTATATAGTATGAATACTGTAGTGTACCCTTTTGTTTCTTTGGCAAATTTATCCTTTTTCTTTTGCTATCACTCAAGATAACATGAGATGTTTGTTAAACTATTGTATTTGCTATGTATGGTTCTATTTACTCCATCAAATTTTTCATTGGGATTTTTGAGTTATGTTATAAGCTTATGGGACCACATGTAATCAGACAATGCACAAACTGACATTATGGAGTGCATACTTTTACTACAATAAGATAGGAGGCTGTCCTCAACTATCAATGTGAAACAGAAGGACTATGATGATGCTGTAAATTGAAGTTTTTGTATTGTTTTTTTTCATATTGCTCATGATCATGATCATAAAAATACAATGAAAGCATTAGTTTGCTATATTTGTGTTTTATTAACGTATTAGTGATACTAAATTGCATACATGAATTATCACAAACACAACTGTAGGCTGAATTATTCTTGGAGACAAAGCTGTGGAAGGTTGGATTTTGGGGATATAGCATTTTGCCAAATCTCACAAACAAAATATTTAGCTATTTGTCCTTTTTGTTTTTCTTGTGACTCAAAAACAAAACAAGCACAAAATATTCTCTACTGGTTTTCAATACTTCTTGCTTTATTTTTATCAAAACTAAAATAGAGCTCATTTTGCTGTCAAGTTGTTCACACGTTATTATAAACCTCTGTATTTACTCTGGTACACTTTTCACTTGATTGTTGACTTTGACACAGATATGGCTACCTCATAGAGAGTTCAGTCTTCCATCACATCTGTTTCATGATCTTCTGGGCCTTTTGGCGAGCTCATAAGTTAGTACTTTCTTTTTAGGAATGTACCAAATAGTTGATTTGATCATACCTAATATTTTTGCCATTTCTCTGAAAATTTGTTTAGATTTTTTACTTCATGAGCAGTGACAGTTTTTGGATTTATTGAAATATATGTAACATATTCCAAATGCAAATGCCACATTTGAAATCAACTGTACATGTTTTTTTTAAAAATCTCTACAGTAATGTAGGAATAACACAAACCTGATTAATTTGAATTTCAATAGATTGTGGTAGACAGCTAAAATCATAATAACTTGTGATGGTCCCAACATTTATCGTGGACCTAACTGTATATGTCATTATGTAATTAAAAAAAATTATTATTTATTTTTAAGTTTTAAAAAGTACTTCAGTACTTTTGGCTATGGAATTTACTTGGACCCTTTTTTCCCTCCAGGCCACAAATTCTAGCTGTATTTGAATGTTAAATAATGCTTTGAAAATGTTTATAGTGCATAATAGAAAATGGAATATTTTATGAGCTCTGAAAAATGTTCAGTAACATCAGTCACATCAATGTTATTGGACAGTTAACTGCAACATAAAAATATTCTAAAACAAAATCGGAGTTAATTAAAGTACAATAAAAAAAACAACCAGCCTATTCATATTTGTGGAGCACTTTGCTGTGGCAGACAAATTACTGCAAAAGACATCACACTTTCATTACAATTCAGTATATGTGAAACACACAATGCTTTGGTTATTCAACATTACTAATAAATTATATGCCAAGCTTATACCTTAACTAAAGCTAATGACAGTAGTGGCTCAGTGATTAATGCTCTGGTCACCTGCTTAGAAGATCGAGGGTTCACGCTCCAGGACTGTCAACCTGCCACTGTTTGGCACCTGAGCAAAGCCCTTAGCTCTTTCTGCTCCAGGGGTGCTGTATCATGGACGACACTGTGCTCTGATCCCAGATTCCTAACATGCTGAATTTTTCAGCTTGGCAACAACAATTAATGACTGAAAAATAAGACAAGTATAAATGACAATAAAGTCACAAAAGAAAAAAAAAGTGCATGATTGTGCTACTCTCACATGATTGAAACCTACAGTAATAGTTGTTCACAATCAGCAAATAGTTAAGGATATTGGTTTCATAAAAAAATGCATGTGCCAGGTTTGATGTGTGAAACTCCACTATGTCCAAACTACAGGCATGAACATCTGACGGTGACTGTCCAATATAACTGTAGAAAGAATTCAGTACTGATGGAGTATTAACTTTTTCTTGCTGAACAGCTCAGAAATTTGTTCTCGAATACAGTGGAAAAGTAGTGAATGATAGCAAGTCAATTTATTCTTATTGTGGTGAAATTTGTATTGTTATCCTGGTTAGTGGGTAAGTGTTTGTGTATATTTTCTTTTTTTTTTTTAAACTGTTGTTTGTATGTGTGTGTGTGTGTGTGTGTGTGTGTTTGTGTGTTTCTCCATTGATTTGTGTCCTATAGTTTTTTGCTCAGTGGGTTTAGCTAAAGGGCTAACTATATCCAGCTATTATCCAACAAATAGTGTTCAGCAGGATGGAGAACATCAACTGGATTGCAAAATACCTAGATGAGTTCAAATAAACAGAGTACACATATTGGATAATAAAAGTACAACAGTGGAAGTGGCCAAATGCGATTTATTATCCAGAATGTATTTTAGCTAGTTAGATTTATGGCTAGCTCATGACCATCCACTTCAGATCTGCAGGCATCCTTTGAGAAAACAAATAAATTCACTTGTAGTCCAGTGCTGTGAGATTACAACCGAGCAACATTTTCCCTTTGCTAGAACATATGTTTTAGCCAGTTAGCATTAGGTGACTAGTTTATTTTGTAGGTTTGCTATTTATGATTCCACAGTATGAGCATAGGCTGCGTGGTGGCTTGGTGGGTAGCACTGTTGCCTTGCACCTCCATGGTCCGAGTCTGAGTCTGTGTGCATGGAGTTTGCATGTTCTCACTCATTCACACACTACTGGCAATACCCGGACACTGGCGTTGGAGTCGTTCAGCCATATTTAGGTTTTTCTCCCTATTAACACTTAATGCATTTAATTATTAAAAAAAGAATTTAAATGTATGTTAAACATATCAGACAGCACAGTGACTTAGTGATTAACGCTGTCGCCTTGCACCTCCATGGTCCGGGTTTGTTTCCCACCTCTGTGTGGATGGAGTTTGCATGGAGCATGTTCTCACTGTGCTTGTTGGGTTTCCTCCTGGTACTCCGGTTTCCTCCCACAGTCCAAAGACATGCAGATTAGGCTAATTGCTGTTCCCAAATTGCCTGTAGTGTGAATGATTGTGTGCCCTGCAATTGATGAACCTCTCCTCGTGTCCTAAGTTTTCTTTCTGGAGATAGGCTCCAGGCCCCCCGCGACCCTTAATACAGGATTAAGTGGTATAGACGATGAGTGAATGAGGGATTAAACATATCAAGGTGTATGATGCCTATATAAATTTGAGCTTCTATGCAGATAAAAATTTTAATGTGACCTAGGCTTCAACAAAGGGTTTAACATATCATATAACCTGCACTTTAAAATCGTTATTGTCACACTTGTAGCTGCTAATGACAAGGACAGGCAAGGAAGTTTATACCCATCCTCCTCTCTTCTCTAACCATGTCTAAACCCCTCAATTTTGCTATCCCTCCCTCCTCAATGTGTGCACAGATGCCAGAGTTGGGCCAAGATTCTCAGGAGGATTGCAGTAACATATTGGTTTATAATTAATGAAATTAGTGCTGTTATCTGTTGTGAAGATCCCACCACTAGCATTAGGCACTCTGAAGAGTGGGGAGAAAAAGAGAAATGTGGCAAGGGGTGGGAGAGTTGGGGAGTTGGGGGTTGAATTACAAAGTGAACAGAATGCCACTAATGAGAGAACGGGTTGGACAAAAATGAAGATGACAGAAAATTTAGGCTGTATCAAGGTAAAAAGGACAAAATCAAAGGAATTTGAATCAGGAGGACAAATAGATGTTAGAATAAAAGGAAAAGACTCATAGATACTATGTTCATATCTTTACGAGTGTTTTCTTTTAGCACTCGCATTACGTGGCGGGATGGCGCGGGTGAGAGTTTTGCTGCCCCACAGGAACAGGGTCATTGAAAGCTGTGTCAAGTTGTGCATGTTCTCCTTGAGCTCATGTGGGTTTCTCTCCCACTGTTAAAAAATATATTGGACTAGGTATGATAAATTGTCTTATTTTTTGCATAAATGCATAAATGTGTTCACTAGTCATTGGTCATACAGTATGATGCCCTGGTTGAGACATTTAATTAAATTACACTCTGTTCGTAAGTCCCACAAGAGCAGCAGGTGTGCTAGATATTTCATTGGAGGCTCGATGGATTGCGTTTGGCCCTGTGGAGCTGTAGAGCCGATAGAGGAAAGGACACACACACATCACTGAATGACACATAGCCATGCCTACAGCTTTGTTGCCCCATAGACACTATTCAAGTGTTCAACCTCAAGTGCTCCTCTGGGTCACTTTAGCCATAGAGTGTAGTTCCTGTTCCACCCTGTGCTAACCACACACAAACACAAACACACACACACACACACACACACACACACATGCACACGCGCCATGAAGCTAACCATGTGTTTATGTATGCATAGATATCTACAGATATCAAAATAAATCTAAAGGAACACACACAAGCACCCAGGGGAGGTTGGTTTAGACTAGGTGAGTAAATTGTTTTTGTTTGGAGGGTATTTATCAAGGGCCTCTGGTTTTGTACTGTAGCTTACATAAAGATTGATTAATGGAGGGATATTAACAAAAGGTGGTTTGTTCTGGCCCTGCAGGCGCCACGTAATGCCAGAGCTCAATGCTCCTGTAATGGCCTGTTTTGGGCATGCAGTGATTAAGCACCATTTTACTCCTACCAGTCTCAGAGAGCATCAGTTCCCAGTCAGTGACAAGGTGGGTAAGAAGGTTTGGGTTGGGATGTATGGGGGTGGGGGTGATGGGCTTGGGTGGATGGGGGGGAGGGTGTCATCTAATGAAACACATATCAGTTGTCAGTGATATATGTTGGGTTTAAGTGATTTGGAAACAGTCAAACAATAGTGTAATAGAAAGCGAGTGTTTATTGTGAGTGCCTATATGAGTGTGATAGAAAGTGTTATTGTTGTGCACTGGCACCTGTCCAGCGTTTCTATCTTGGACAGATGCCTAATTACGCCTGCCTGTGTTCGGGCTGCCTGCTTGCACGTGCGAGCGCTAACCTCATTCTGCACTATCTAGTCCTTGCTGTTAACTAATCCAATCAGAACTCATTTCAAACTTCACACTGCAGCACTAATAGAATAATACCATCAGATCAGCTCTGTGCTGAGGGTGGAGGCATGTCCCTCAAACACACACACACACACATACAATACGCAATCGACCACCCCCACCTACCCATCCACCCACCACACACACACAAACACACACACACACACACACACACACACACACACACACACACACACACACACACACACACACACCCACACACACACACACACACACACACACCCACACACACACACACACACACACACACACACACACACACACGTTCAGGGTTGGACCATCTCTATACACCCCCTCTCTCCTCTAGCACCATGGAGCTGGCAGTAATAATTATTATGTAAATAAATACGCCGCCGGTAATCACATTCGTACCACTGATCCAATTAGAGGGCTGATACTCGTGGGCTGTATGCAGACTGGAGGCTGATAGGTAGAGCCTGTGTGTCTGTCTGGGCCATTAGTGCTGGAGCCAAGCTCTCAACTCACCTGCCCCATGCCCATCCATCTACCTATTAAACACCGCTCTCTTTAGCTATAGCATCACGACCACTTACAGGAAATTTGTTCTTTAAATAATCATTTCCTCTTCTTTATGGGACCATCATGGACTTGTTTGTTTTATTTGTTTACTTCTTTCTTTTTTTCTTTCCTTTCTTTCTTCCTTTCTTCCTTCTATTAGTAACTGTACTACATTTAACTCTTGATTCTCTTGATGCTTTCTAAAGAGGTTCTTCTTGCTTTAATTCAAACACCCACTAATCATTTGACTGTAGGGTTCAATGTAGATCCAAAATAAAGACATGCCAAAGAACGTGTAGCCCTTAAAACTCAATTTTTGTTTTGCTGTTTTTTTATTATTATATATTTTTTAAAATAAACATATATAGGGTTCAGGATTGTGCAGTATAGAGTGACATATCCTTTTTTTCAGCACAACCTAGGCAATACGATAAACTGAATTTGATTTAATTTTTATCCATAAAAACATGACTAAGTAATAAAAATAAAAATAGCCTATTTGGCCTAACTTAAAAAAGAGCTCATTTTGAGAATTCTATATTTTTTGCACGCTATTAAGGTAATGTTAACTTTCGTTCTACCTGACATATTTGAAAACCCAAATACACAATTTGATGTCTGAAGCCTCCCTGTTAACACAGACCTGCAAGGCTTTCATATAAGCACATATATATTTTTCGATTTGTCACTGACCTATTTGACTTAGTATTGTAATGTCATATTTGTCGCACCGTTACTTTGTCACTCTCACATTTGCACATGCACATGTAGACTTCATGCTGTCTCCTCTGTATAAAAACATAGACAGTTCCTAGCTAGCCAGCTAATTAGATCTCTAAGTTAGTTAGTTAGTTTTTGTTAATTTATGTTGTTAATTTATGTGGTTAATTTATGTTGTATGTAGCACCTTGGTCCTGGAGGAACGTTGTTTCGTTTCACTGTGTACTAACTGTATATGGTTGAAGTGACAATAAAGCCTACTTGACTTGACTTGACTTGACTATGTTGCTGGCACAGATCTGTGCCGCTTGGGTTTTTAAGGGAATGAGAATGAACCTTTGATCAGTTGATCTGCCGTTGATCAGTGACACGGTGGTGTGATTTGGCCCTACATTATAACAGATATTCTCTATACAATTCAGGTGATGCAGCTGTTATATACAAAGTGACATTCACTACGACTGTATGTACTTCTGATGCCCCAACACTCAAAAACTCACTCTTTACTTCTCATCTATCAGTATTTGCTGGGAAAGTCGTTTGTGCTCAGTGTTAATCCATCATTTTACTGATTTTTTTTGTTGTTGTCCCTTTTACCTCTACACCAGGTCACTCCTGTTCATTGGGGTGGAAAGATCCTGGTAAACATTGCATTTACTTGTTGTTTTTGAGCTTCAGCTTATTTGGAGCAACACAGTCTCTGGTGCCATTAAAATTCTGAGAAAGAATGAGAAAAGCAAGTACAAATACATGCTTGTGTGTGAGTGAGTGTGAGAAAAAGCGAACTGAAAGGAACTGCATCTTTATACAAATGTGAAAAAATGCTGAGTGCTTTTTTTTTTTAAATTGTTCTCCACCTCTTACCCCCTTTATTCTCTCTTTTCTTATGTTCCTGTCTCCCTATTAAACAAACTCTCTTAATATTTTGGACTGGCTGGCAGTTTAAATTTCATCTCACGGACACATCTTGTTTCTCTCAAGCCTTGACTGTTTTGACATTCGCTTCGATTAAATTATAAACAAGCAGGCCTCTTGATGGTGATGGTGGAGCCACTAATTTGCCTAATTGTTTGCAGTTGTCTGGGAGGCAGGGGCCTAATCGGGCCGAACAAGAGAAGTGGAGGGAGGGATGCAGAGCAAGGGAGAGCGAAGGAGAGAGGAGGAATAGAGTGATTATGGCTCTAAAGACTTCCTCCGCCTGTTTATGCACCAGATCAGCTTCAAACACAGCCATTAGACCACAATTATAGATTTGGACAGGGAGAAGGGGCTCGGGGGAACAAGGAGAGAGAGAACTCTGCCCTGGAGGGTGGGCATCCCACATTTATCCCCATTCTGATAAGTGCTGATGTTTAGGATAAGGAGTTATCAGCTCTTTAACAGTGGTGAAGTTTACAGACATGCAGAAAAGGAAGAGCAGACCTACATGAAGAACACTTAGGTTTTACCCCAAAGAAAGGGTGTAACATTAACCAATTATCAAGCACTGCAAATGAAGGGAAAAAAATAAAGCTGTATGACGTTGAGTGATCAAGAGGAGCACTAGATTCGATATTTTCCTCAGTGAAAGTGCTATGAACACATGAGCAAATGATTAATTCACAGATAATGGTGTGTGTTGAATGAACAGTCACAGTTCCAGTGGTCATCTATTAGGGAGAAGGTTAACATTCTTAAACTCGTCCTGGGCCACTGATTCTGAAGTGTGGAAACTGATTCATCATTAACACACAAATACACAAACACACTGCAACAGATGATCTACAGAGGTTCCACTGGGGTCAATAAAAATATCAGCTACAGAGGGAATTCTAGAATCAAAATTATAATTGAAGTTAAAATTACAGTTGACTGAGATAATGTTTTGTTGCGAAGGCTTTACATAAACTTAAGTCTAAGCCCAAATTTCGCTCTCAGATTATTGAGATATGAACGTGGCCATATAACTTTCAGCCTTCAATATAAATGTGATAAATAACTGCACTTAATTGGAATCGCTCAGATTGCGTCATACTGTATGAACCATCCCAGTTACCAGAATTTCACTACAATATTAATATGTACGTCAGAATGTCTTCACATCGTATGCCAACGTTTCATCTGCCCGATCGCAGCCTCTTAAGAGGTGGCACGGTCCAATGCTTGTTCCCTCTTGCACGTAGGTGGTGTGGGATTGAGAGATGTGCAGCAGATGAAAGACTGCTGCTATAGTTGTGAATGCTATCAATCCAGCCATCTTCAGACAGAGAGCTGCATGCTGGGGCTACAGAGGAGACAGCAGCTCAATCCTATCTCCAGAGGCTATCAGCCAATGGCAGCCAGTAGAAGAGGCAGCTCTGCACGCGCTCAGTAGAGGCTAATTGAGCGTGACGGAGAGGATGGGAGGTACTGAGTGCCACAGGTGAGCTAATACAGCCCAGCTGCCCACACATGGTTATGTAAAAACACACACACACATACACACATTTTTTTTTCATATTTTCATATTCTGCTTTTAATTCTTTCTTCTATATATATCCTTCTTTTTATACCTATATTTATAATTATTTTATTCTATTTTATGCTTATTTTTTGTGGCATTCATTGGGGAACAGCAAAGGAAGAATTTAATTGTACAGGGAACATGTTTTTTTTTTTACTGTGCACACGTCAATAAAACTCGAATATTAAATTTTTATTTTTTGCACTGCATTTGTTTGTGTTAATAATTATGTTTACATAGAAAAGGCATAGCTTATTTTTCCATTTTGTGGCAATCTTTGTCCTTGCTGCTGTCCTTGCCCTTATTCACCTTCCCCTTTTCTTGGCCAAATGGTGAAAGTTAATATTGATGACTTCAACTGTCCTAATGACTGACTGACAGCCATTAACTACTAAAGGGTCAGAGAGCAGTGGCATTTCAAGCACACACACAGGCCTGGGAGCCAACCACTATCTGTCACACATTAATCCCTTCTGAAAAAGACAAAAAGAAGGACAGGATGAGGAAAAACAAACCCCCCACCCCAACCCCCTACAAATTGAGAGCATGCAGTCACTATCGGTGTGAGTGACAGCTACAGCAGCATCAGCAAGTAGAATTATCTTAAATTTGATTTGTTTGTAAACTTTGCACAATTCAAACTTTATAGGGCTAAAATTTAAGCCCTTCTTTATAACAGGATAAGCATTATTGAGTTGACCAGAAAAGCTGGAGTTATTCTTGGCCTTTTTTTTTTTTTTTTTTTTTACGAGTGGCCTGTCTCTTGCCCTGTGTGCAACTCAAACCTTTAATACCATGAAGAGGCACAATGAGCCCCAAGGCCATCATTATTCTCTATTTTCGTACAGTCGCTAGTGACCAACAATCACTGCGGCCCACAGTTTGTAAAAGGCACAATCGGCCACAACTGTCCGCATAAACGTGGCCTTGCAGGCAATGTTTGGCTGCTATACATAGATGGGAAACCTGAAAGCCCCCGAAACCTTCATTCCACAGTGGCTCGGTTAGCTGGATGGAGGCTATCGAGGGAAGCTGTGGAGAGTTCTGGGGCTGCATCGTCAGCATGGGGTTGTGTTGGAGGAAGAGACTTGTTATGTGACGCCTTGCTATTAAATATTGAATACTGTGTGTGTAAAGATATTTATGTGAGGGTGTTTTTTTTCTGTGTCTGTGATGATGATTTAAATGGTATGTGTGGGAGAAATGTAAAGGCCACTCCCTGTGCTGCTCACGGCCTGGTGTGTATAACATGCACAAATCTAGTTTACAGCACCCAAGACATTCAATTTGAGAAGAAAACTTCTTGATATTTAAACTTAAATGTTTATTAATATGCATGCCATTTCTGTAAAGTAAATCTTTAAGAGTTTTTTGTTTATTTTGGCTAACAATGTGTGCCTTCAGTTAAATATCTGATAGAGAATGAGAGGATCTGATGAGTGAGAGAGTGACATGACCAGTGATTCTTTAATAAGTCCACCAGCGTGGAGCCAATAAGTGACACCACTTAAGTCTGCGCAGTCACGTCCAGCAGTTAATACCTAGAGAGAGGCCAGTTTCAGATACTGTAGCGTCTCAGAGGGTCAATCATTCATGGGATGTGTGTGTCGCTGCATATATGGGTACGAACTAGGACTGATTCATATTTACACAGAATATTGAAAGGACTCAAGAGCTTTGTCATTTCTTCTATGTTGTACATATCATTTAAAAACAAAGATAAAATAGAAAACATAATTTCTCTAGAGAAAGCATTCCTATAAGATATCACCTAACAACAAGTGCATAACCCTACATGTGAACTTATTAGCCCTTTGGTTTCAGGATGGCATCTGAGCAATTCTCTCTTACTCTTTTTTTTTTGTGTTTTTTTTGCCGATAACTAAAAAGTATGTTGTGACCTGAATGAATTTTACAACATTTTCTTCATAGCAGTACATGTTGTCAGAAAGCATCAGTAGTGGGCAGAGTGGTGTGGGTGCCTCGGGGCTCCCACAAGCACCCCAGCTCCACACACCTGCCACTAAGCCCACGCATGTTGAAGGGGGAGGCAGTGTTGGCATTTAAGTGGTGTCCTGTGAGGAGAATTGCTGTTCAACCATTTAACAACACAGAGTACCAGACTAAACCTTTATAAACAGTTGTATTCACTTGAAAACAATATATACTAATAACACATGTACAGTATAATATTATGTAGTGTACATATATCGCTCATATACTTAATATGTTTAAGTATTTTTAGATTCATTTGTCATATTTGTCAGGATGCACAGGTCTAAATGAATATATTACATTATTACTATAACTCATTTAAAAATATATAATGGCTTATAGAGTTACTCTGCTGTTTCTCAAACTGCGTACAATATCACCATGTGACAGTCAACCACTTTGCCCGAACAGAACATTTCTTTTTGACGGATACCTGAACTACTTACAAGGATCTTCTCATGTATGGATTTATTAAAGATTATATGTATTTGGTCACACTTTAAAGTTACAGCATGTTCTCTGCTTTGAGACTGTCTGCCAAATTTGGAGACATAGAACATAAGTCTTTTTGTGTATGTCAAAAGCTATTTCAAAATTGTTTGTGATGCTAAGTGAGAGCACCAAAGGTCATCAAATAAAGACATTTATAATGTTTTTGCTTGGTTGGGATAATTGAATGTTTGCTCATGAGTGCTTATTGGGGGGGGGGGGGGTGTTTATGTGAGTGTTGTTGTTTAGTGCATTAATGTCGGCGTACGACACTCTGATACAGGCCAGTGACAGATGCCCTGCTTTAGCCTGGTGTCCCCGGGGAGGCCATCACCGCAGCTCACATTTCTCTC
>JAQMYJ010000036.1:9975577-10025215 GCA_030014305.1 Clarias laeviceps | reverse complement strand
CACATTTCTCTCCAGCTCAGGGTGTCAGGTTTACGACCTTAATTGAGTGCACTAGCTCAGCTACTTATCCCAGAACAGGGATTCATGATGCTCATTCATCGCCACAGTTCATAATCATAAATGTTTTTAGGGTATAGAAAGCAGATAACTACATTAGCCAGTTAGTGTCTATATTTGGTTTATTGTAGTGCTTAAAGATGGGATCTTGGATAGTATAAATATTATAAGTTAATTATTTTAAATATTCGACTTGCAGCTAATGGTGCAAAGCCTATGGTAATGTAAAATATGAAAATATCACATTGGATTGAGTGGCAGTGAGGTGAACAGGAGGAGAGGGAAAAAGCATATACGGGAGAGAGAGAGAGAGAGTGCTCGGAGTATTAGCTTGTTTATCAGTGTGTGTATTAATGTGCAGGAGAGAGATGAGGGGGTGTGCAGTGTGACAGTGTGCCAACGGGAGACCACAGGTGTGTTTTTGCGCTCCACCCCACTGAATTCTGGGTAATAGCTGGCATTGGTGCACCTGCGTCCCTTGCCGCCCCCTTACTCTCACCTCTAATGGCCCCTAATCATGCTGCCATCAGGCCTTAATACCCCAGCAGCAGTGCCCTGGCAGCTGCCCCTACTCCCCCGCCAGAGAGCTGTCAATCTCTCTTCCTGCTCATCGTCCATCATGGCTGCACCAAATACATCAGAGGAGTTACCGTTTACTACACATCGACGCACTAAACTATCAGCTAGAATTGAAAAATATACTGTACATATTACAAAACATCCATTTATAAAGACTCCAGACGGTCAGGAGTCAAGGAAAAGTATAAACGTTTAACTAAGCTATGGTTTTAGTCAAAAAAAGAACACACACATATAAAAATAGAAAGAAACACATAAATCAGTCAATAGTACCACCCAAATAACTATCTATTACGCACAATACAACATCTGAAGCCTTACTGTAGCAACAATAATTCCTTTTATTATGTCCCCTTTAAAGCTTTTAGCCACAAGGGCCCCATGAGCTTCCTTACATGCACTTTTTTTGTGGTCTATAATTATTAACAGGCAAAACAGTGTTGCAGATGCAGATTTATTCTTTATTATCAACCTAAAAGTCCTCCTACTGTATATAAAAGAATGACATTATTACATACTACATAACAATCATATGTAGTAACTATATACAGGGATGTGTAAGGGAAGTTAGTATCCCTCTTTTAATTCTATGTTTTTTTTTGTGCAAAGACATGAAACAAATCATCCGATTGAAGCAGGTCTTAGTATTAGGGAAATACAACAACAGATGAACAACATATAACTTTTTTTTCACCATGCCATTATTTATTTAACAAAATGAAGTGAAAAAGAAAAAACATGCGGGCAATACTAAGTACCCCCATCCTACTTCCACAGGATTTAAGAGGGTAAGTTGCAGCCAAGATTAATTGATCATCAGCAGGTGTGCAGACCATTATAAAAGACTGTTTGCTGTTCTGGAACATTCGGGTATGTGTTAACACAATGCCAAGGGCAATTGTCTTAGAAGGAGTTGTTGCTGCACATCAATCTGGAAAGGGTCACAAAATTATTTCCGACCAATTTGGAGTTCAACAGTGAGAAAGATTAATTATAAGTGTAAAGTTTTCAAGACTATGAAGTGAACCAGAGTATTCTAGAGGCAAAAATGAGACTAGAATGAGACAGTTAAAGCCTGGTTGAATTTGGACCGTAAGAGAGTTGTGTATAAATGAATGGCACAAAACCTCAAGGAACTGAAGCAATGTTGTAAAGAGTTGTAAGAGTGGGCCAAAATTCCTCCAGAAAGGTATGAGAGCCTGACAAAGTCATACAGGAAACAATTACTTAATCTTATTGCTGCTAAAGGTGGATCTACAAGCTATTGAATCATGTATTATTGCCCACATGTTGTTTTCTTTTTTCCTTCATTTTTATTAAATAAATATTTGGCATGGTGAAAAGGTTATATGTTCGAGTGAGGTTGCGTTTGCCTAATTCTAAGACAATCAGATGAATTTGACGTTTTTACACAAGAACATTATTAACAAAATTAATGGAGGGGGATACTAACTTGACTGTATATAGACCAGAGTAGACCAGAGGATGCTGAAAGGGGCGAATGACATCCATATGGCATCACAAGACATACATGAACCACTTCCTACTGAGTGTGAGAAAACTGCACACAGATGGTTTATAGGATTTATTGTCACCCTGCCCTTTATATACAGCGTGGAAACAGATGAAGAAGAGTGACTGATGTTAGGTCAGTTGATATGCCGACTGAGATGAGAATTCATCATCCATAAAACAAACTGCGTGGTCCTCTCTCTGGGTGGTCTGCCATGACCACAGTGCCAGAACAAGGCTTGACTTGCAGCTAGCAGCTTACAGGCGCAGCAGCGGTTCTTGCCAGCACTAAGATTTTATATCAAACCCCTTACAGCTCCCTTAATACCCGTGTTGGATGTTGAAAAAATCCCTAGCTTAACGACATCCAGCTTCAGACCTGGAGGGGAGAAAGGGTTAAAACAAGCCAATTGAGCGAATAATAAGTTCAATTAGGAGATTGGGGGACTGGCACTGAATGAAAACCAGAGGACACCACTGCAAGCTGCTTTTGAAAAGAAGGAAGCAGTGGCAGGGAGGGAGGACTGGCAGGTGGCCAGGGACTTGGAATGAGGAGAGACTTTATATAGAGGCTGTGTAGCTGTATAGCGGCAGCGTGAGATTAAGGAGGCTAAAAGGGAGCTGGTCATATTATCCCGGTCTTTCCCAAACATATTAACCACCTTTTGAATACAAAAGTAATAGTAGAAATATGTCGATTGAAATAATTATGATAAAGACATACTTATAAAGACACAGCATAATGAATACTGAGTTCACTAAAAAAGGGATATCAGTGGCAGACTAACCAGCAAATGTGCAGCCCAAATTAGTATTTAGCTTTTTAGGGGAAGTCTGTAAATTTTATATATTGCAGATTTCAAAAGTTTCTTTTTATATGCATGTGGTTTTGTGAAATCCAAAAACATGTGATAAAAAGCTTTTTTTGGTGGTCACCAGTGATGGTTAGTTGCCCACACAATTTTGATGGTTTATTTAAAGATCTTCTTCAGCAAATGATTACAAAAAGTTGTGTCATTACTGATCATTTCCAGTAACATAGTTCCAAATGGGCAATTTTTTCCTATTATGGTTTGTTTTGGTTGCTTTTTATGAAAGCGTGTTTGGTTCTTGTGGCCACACCACTCGTTTTCCCCAAGACTTAGTCTCTTTGCAAAAGACAACATTGCATTGTTCTAAAGACAACCGCTGTGCTTTTTGAACTTTTAAAATATACTTGGTAAAATGTCAGTTGTTATGGTTTGCTTCATCCGTAACCAAATGAATTTGCATTTTTGATCAAATACAAACTGACTTGGAGCATGAAGTACAAGATCCAGAGTCATACAAATGATCCATTGATGCACTTTATTTAAATGACAGCAATTTAAGAAAACAAAAACGAAACATTAAGACACACAAACCAAAGAGCCAAATAATGCACATAATTTATTATCACTTAGTGATAATGATGATCCATTTGATTGAGGAAAAGTACCAATCCTAGAGTGGCAAACCTGATTCACATTGTAGTTAATGAGGATAAACAGTTTGTCTCCAAAGCTAGCAGACAGAGCCTTGTGCTTAGATAAGGCGCACTGAAAGAATACAAAAAATGGAGTGAAAACCAAACGCTTCTTTCTGTAATTTATGCCTTAGTCAGAGAGGATTGCCAAAAAACAGAAACATGCCACATAAAATTAATCATTAAGTGCTACATTACAGAAGAATGGTTACAATGGAATGTGATATAATGTATTCATGTATACATGTGTGCCTGTGGCTGATAATCATATCAGAAACTGTGATCTCTCTTCTTACTCCTGAATTAATTTTTATAACTGATTTCCATCGTTTTCTTTTTCCATCTTATTCTGATTAAATCTATTATTTAAAATTATTTTTTTAAAAACACCTATGGTGAAAGGTTTTGTGCTCTCTAAGAACCACTTGTTTCCCCACAAGGGGACATGATCACTTCCAATTAACCTCGACAGCACAGCATGAGTGAGAGCGATTGTCTCTTGCCTGGTGGAGGAGAAAATGAGACAAAGTGCTAGAAATTGAAAAGGCAAAGACGAGACTCCTGTCACAGAAGAGACAGATAATTGGTGAGTGACCCTGACCTATCGCTCATCAGGGACTCTGCAAATCGTCTTTGTTTTCTCACTTAGCACAAACTCTGTATAGGACAGGGAGGAGGAGGAGGTGATGAAGGAGCTGAGTGAGTGGGAGGCCACCTCTGCAGCAGGTTAAACACCAGTCTAGAATGCGCACACTTGTCTCACCAGGGCTGTGGATAATTTAGGAGCAGAGCAGAGACGGACTCATCAAAGCTGCTTGTTTCAGACTTCACTGGGCGCTGCAGGGGGCGGGGCCACGAGAGGGTGAGGGATAATAATGGTAGGGGTGGGCTTTGGCCTCCTACAGCTAGAGCTGATTGACAGGTTTAATTAAGGTTTACATCCACCTGACAATCAGTACTCTGTTATTAGACACCCTTATCAGAGCCTGCAAATATCTGACATTTTTAAGGAATAGATTCAAAATAAGTCTTGCCATTCCAGGTCTGTTGTAAAATTTCACATACCTCAGGATATCACCAAACAAGCAACTTTTAGAAATTTAAAACTTTGCCAATATATAGGCATTTTCATTACAAATCTAATACAATATGAAAAATCAGTGATACATGTTTTGCACATTAAGGGATATGCAAGCTGGGAGAAAAAATAAATCATTTCGACAGTGTTATTGCTTGAGAAAACAATGTAAGCTGTTTATCCACCAGCAGCAAATGAATATACTGCTATACAACTTAAAATTTTGTATTTTACTGGCTGTGATTTTAAAGTTCATTTGGGTGTGATGAGATGAATTTAAACCAGAATCAGTAAAACCATCCCTTCTCTGAAAGAAGGTTAAATAATTGGCTCTGAAATCTTTTACACGGTTTTACCAGTATCACAGAGGTGGCAAACCAAGCCTAAACAGTCAAAAAAGACAGGCAGGGAAAGCTATAAATGCCCCACTTTAATTAAAGTGTGTTGGTTAGTGGTTAAATATCACTGACTAGGAGATACACACTGTGATTTAAACAAAAATGGACAGCAGTGGTTTAAAACACCACACTTTATACCAGTGGTTCTCAACCCTGGACCTGGAGGACCCCATGTCCTAGACAGTTTAGTATTTTCTCTGCTCCCAACATACTAAACGGAGATTTAACGGTAAGCTTTTTCTGAATTGTATTGGGTTTGACAGAGCAAGGAAAACTTAAAAAATGTGCAGGAAAGGGGGTCCTCCAGGACGAAGGTTAGGAACCACAGCTTTACACTGTATCCTCTTTATGTCACAGTTTGCTTTGTGTGAAATGCAGGAGGCTCCCTGTGGTATGGCATGGATGCTCAGTCTGTCACAATACTTCCATGTGAACTATAGATACTCCTGCATGTCTTGTTAGATATCCTCAGCCCTGTTAGACATCTAATTGAATAGTTCCTCAAAACAGAAGCCAGACAGTGTCATACTGCATAACCAGCTTAAAGATGTAGAGGTTTTGTATTCGGGAAACTATAGAAGATTTCTAGAAAGCAATGAGCATCAATGCTTTCAGCAATCAAATAAAAACATATAGTGTATTTTTACTGTTTGTTTTCAATTATTATTATTATTATTATTATTATTATTATTATTATTATTTTACAGTTTTTCAATTTTGATGATCAGTCAAAAAAACTGTTTAACATATCTTAATGTGAGTGAATGTTTTGCAGTGGAGACATTTGTTAGGATTTGCACATCATACACATATAAAGAAAATGCTGTCATTTGTCATAGATTCAACATCTACATAAACATTACCTCATGAACAAAAACAGTTTAAAGGTCAGTGTAAGGTTAACAATGACGATTATTCTGTTTTTCCAGAAATGAGCAGGTAGCAGCTGATTCTCAAAAGCAAATCAGGACCCTGGATCCAAGTTTTGCCATAGTGTCCACAGAGGCTTTGCCACAAAGGAGCCACGTTGCTTTTGTACACACGTCCATTTCCCGAGATGCAAATGAACATGTTTCAATTCAGGATACATTGTTTTAAATGGCTCAATAAATGGATTGTCAATATTTCTTTTCTTTTTTTAAAAAAAGTATATTTTCTTATGCTTTGTCTTATTTTTGGGTTTCAACTCGCCTACTGATGCTTTCTTTGGGAAAAGTATGGAGTGTAGACTGAAATGGTAGTACACAATATCACAGGGTTCACTCAATTTCTTCAGTAACTGCTTCTAATTCTCACTGTTTTGGCAGTGTTCCCCTTTTTTCATAAAGTCTTTCATTACCAAAACAACAGCTTTGAGCCAAAAGCTGATATTAGATCATGAAAAAAATAAACAAAAACAACAGCAATGACATAAAGAACAACCATAACAACAACAACAATAATAATAACAACAACAACAATAATAAATGTGGATATAGATTGCAATAAATAGAAATGTGGAGTGTGGGGGTATGTGGTTTAAAATTGGTACACTGTGTTTTCCAGTAAGAGAAAGAGTCACAGGACAGAAAGGGTGAGAGGAAGGAGTCTAGTCACACATGTAAAATAACCGATTGTTGACTGTTGCTGGACACATACTTTACTCTCCTCAACCTAGCCAAAAGCAGGACAAGGCAGTCAGACTGCACTCTCATCTTTCACTAAATTGTCTTTAGCAGTCAATGGATGCCTACGTGTTTGTTTTTCCTTGATGCTTACTAGCCATTTTAAGTGCAAAGAGAGTACGAAGAGACATATTGACAAGATGTCTCATGTTCATGTGTTTTTATGAAACAACCATTCACTAAATTTGGACTGAGAGAGGTGTTGAGAGAAGTCCATGCATGGGTGCATGGGTACCAGGCTGGTGGTTTGTCCCACCACATTGGACTATATGGAATGATGTGGTTGTTTGTGGGAGACATGGCTCTAACTTCAAAGTGGAGGCAAAGCTAACTCTGGACATTTCAGTAGACCACATGTATTTACAGTGGAATCAGTGAGGAAGGCTGATGTATACATCCCGGCCCTCATCACTACCTCTAACCCACCCACCCATCCATTCAACCACTTAAATGGCCAAACACAGCCACCTCTTAGAGACATAAAGAATTCCCCATCACAGATGGGAGGAAGAGAGACGCCGCAGACACCCACCAGGCTCCTTGAGCAGACACAAGTAAAGATGTGCGGGTTCCTGTAGATGTCCATGGCTCATCTAAAACTTATCTAAAGCTCAATCACTGTCATTACTCAGAATGCTTTCGAGGTGGGAAGAGTGGGATGACTGTTTCTAATGATCCCTTGGATTGTAAATTAGGAATTAAGAAGTTTTTAATTGTGTGTTAGGTACTTGGGCAAAGAAAAAAAAATCATAGGTTTAGTGTTTACCTGCTATGACTTGCAGGCATGAAACCATGAGTAAAAGTAACCACAAAACATTTTAGGATGAGAAATGCACTTTCAGTATCATTTGATATCTGGTACTATTTAAACAAATAAGCAAAGACTTGGGGTCTCTAACCTAAATTATCCTTCATCGTCTTGCCAGAACTTACAGTATCTGAGGCCAATTAATCTGTTGCTAAAACTACTAATCCCTTATTTTAGCTATTTTTGTTGTAACACATTTTGAATTTTATAATCAATATTCAAATGTATTCTTGTCCTTTTTTATTAAAAGTTTATTTGACCCTGTGCTGGATTCTTTTAGTCTGCCTTTAGTGTTCCACTTGTTCCACCTTCCTCTATCCTCTTCCCAAAGTGCCTTCTTTTCGCCAGGTCACAAGGCTTTATCTCTGATACTCGGCCTGGTCTCGTGGGCTTGGAGATGAACTTGAGGAAGGCAGGGAGCTGGGCCGGACTGACCCTAGCGATGAACCCTTGTCCTTGCTCTCTTCTTGGCCTGAGGTGGATGATGGTGTTGAAGAAGAGGTGGCTACTCCTGCTGAAGCACCTTCTTGTCCACTGTAGATTTCCTCATGGCCGTCTTCACTGGACTCGGCATCCTCTGAGCCCGAGAGTAGCTCCTCATCTCGATACTCGGAGACATCAACTCCACTGCCCTCAGCCCCCAGCTCCTTCAGTCGGCCATGGTGCTTCACATGGTAACGCTGGTTCTGGAAGAACTTGACGATGGTGTGCTTGGGCAGGTCCAGCTGGGCTGAGAGGGTGTGAATGGCTTCCTGGTCAGGGTAGAGGCCCACATCCTGGATGAAACTTTGCAGGATGCCTAGGGCTTCCAGTGAGATCTTGGTGCGGGAACGGGGCTTTTTGGCAACACTACTACTTCCTCCAGTGTTGCCACTACCAACAACAGCCTGAGGGTTTTCCTCTATTCCAGAGTTGGGCACTGAGTCCTCACGCATGGGTGAGTGGTCTTTTAATTGTGGCACAGGTTGTCTGTGGAGAATCTGATAAGAAAGACCAAAGATCAAGTTAGTGAGATCACTAAAGGAAGAAAATTAATAATAAGTAAAGTAGTCCACCAGAGTACAAAGGGTGGCATCAATGAATATTCATGCAGAGTCCATGGGGCTTTTGGTCACCTCTAGTAAATATCCAACCACACTGTCTTGGGTTATGACTATTTAACCAAGTATATTACACAAATAACATGGGAACATTGTCATCCACACTTGTACCATTATCAAATCTGTATATTTATGTAATTTCTGTATCTGTTTTTAAGGAGATGATATGTGCAAAGGCATAGGGGCCCTTTTTCCAATATTAGTTTGTTATTGTTTTTTCGAAAACTAAAGACGTTTAGTGAAGTGAAAGTCAGGAAGAAGGCAGATGAGATGGAACAAAAAAAAAGAAAGAAAGAGAGAAAGAAAGGGTGTGGTATGGGTGTGGTAAATAGTGTTGTTAGTGTAAACAGTAAAATGATGACGGTGAAAGGCAGCGAGTGTTTCCGAAACACATGCTAAAGGTGTAGCATGTCACAGCAGAACTATTGAAAACTATGGCGCTGTCCTGCTGAGTTTATGACCAGGGTGGGGTGCCCACTGCCTCTGTGCTGGAATGCTAAGCTATAAATCTGCGGTGCATTAAAATTAAAGGACCTACATAAAGATAATAGTCATTCACTCTCTCCCTCTCTTTCTCTCTCTCTCTCTCTCTCTTGCTCTCTCCACTCAATAATAACAGGGTATTTTTTTTAATAATACTGAGGGGAGGCCAGACCACAGAATTGCTCCGATTTCACTTGTGAGGGCTTTCTGGGGCTAGTGATTTACAGGAAGTGTGTATGTTTGTCTTTTTTTCCCCTTTCAGTTCTTTTGCTCTATGTTATATTAATTTTGATGTCTTTGAGAAACAAACTGAGACCTCAAAAAGAGTTAAGAAACTGGGATGGGAGTGGGGCTGAGACACATGAACATTAAAACTGCCCACATGATATAACACTGTTATCTGTATGTCAGCCTACCTACAGAGACCACACATACAGTACAGCACTCAGTTGCAACACACACAAAACCCACTCAACCACACACTGACCCTCACACACTGATACTCATACACTTTTCCCAGACTCCCCCTTTGAGGTGTATTTCTCATGAATCATTTCTTCTCAAATATGCCTCAATAGAGAACGCTCCCTACAATTGCCTGTTGTGAACAGTGATCATGAAATGTACTAGTTTAATTACCAACACTCTTGCTTTAGGAGGAACCCAGATTCTTCATTGTAAAAATGCTCTACCCCATTTTACGCCACTGATCCAAGAGTCTGCTCCACTCCTCTAATGGAGTGGGACACTAATGAAGAGAGTTGTAGCCAAACCAGAAGAATGACTCCATCTTCAAATCAACCCGAACACCGGTAAAGCTATGAAGTCAGTCCCCTCCATTCCTCCTCGTTCCCTCTGTCCACTTCATTTACTGCTCGCACTACGACTCCTCGACCACAGCGTCTACTTTGGACACACGCTTTCTGCCCTCATGCACTTATAGCATAATTTAATATTGAACCTCATACATTCTCTGTGATTTTTTTTATTGCAACCAGGGACTGTTCTGTTAGTTCACTACATTAAGGAAAAAGCTCTTTTTTCAAATCAGTGCAAATTAAAGCACAGAAGTATGGTAGAATTAGGGGCGAAAGTATAAAAGATTTAGCTGAGTTTTAATGAGGACTGGGGTGGCGGGGGATTTGTCTTGTCACTGGAGACACTGCTAACACATCATGACATTAAATATGCAATGATGTGAAGACATTTACTGTTAGTTTCCTTTTGCATGACTTCACCTACCTCAATTATAGGCATGCATGATAATTTCTGTTTTAGTTTTTTCCCATGTTGCAATTCCTTGGGAGTGGATGAGTTAGTGGATGTGCATGTGCGCCTGTGTGTGTGTAAGTGTGAGAGAGAGAGCTAGAGAGAGAAAGACAGAGAGGCAGCGTGTGTTTTTTACTTGTCTATACAAGTTACTATATGTGCATTACAAACATCTGTACACATATTGATATGTACAGATAAAACACAATACACACCATGGTTATGTCAATGAGACACATTTACAAAGGTAATTAAAGGGATACAGTCAGAATTTTTTTGGGCCCCAAATAGTTTGAGCTGTATGTGTTTGTTCCTTTTCTACTCAATCAGTCAGTCATAGCGTCAGGACACATGGCATGGTCTGGGGGTGTGGCACCCAGCACATAGCAGCATCCAATTTAGCAAAAACAAAGGGGACGTAATTTATAAGCAGAGACCTGCCAAGTGAGCAGTAGGGGGCACTTACAGTTTGCCCATGAGCACTGTTCACACATGGAAGGAATATTGCAGAGGTGGCTATGGTACTTAGCAGGTGTGTATTATACTGTATGTTTCCTCCATGTGTATACTGGTCCTGTGTGTGCCATGAGTCACGGGGACAATATGCTCTACACATCAAGTCATGAAGCTAGCTGGAACACAATACTATACCCATGGTGACAAAGGTACAGGCTCCATTAAACATTATACACAGACAAGTACTTGTGGTATGCTGAATCTGGGAGGACAGCTGTCAAATATTCTTACAGTCACTTTAACCGAAAAAGCCTACAGGAATCAGGGACTAATTGTGCAAAGAATGGCAAATTGTGTAAAAAGACTGCCTCTGTGTTCATGTAGGTACATAGATAATGTGTATGTACTGTATGTGAGCATATTTGAGCGTTTAAGCAGCTGGGACACATGTGTGGTCTGTGGTGACAGGCTGGCTGGAGCCGAGGGGATGCTGGGTATTTTGATCTGGGGAGGGACCCTCATTACTGTGTCAAGAAAACAACAGCAGGAGAGACACCCACAAACACACATACACACTAATAGACAGACAGACAGAAAGACAGATACTCAGACAAAGCCGTGCTTGTTACGATCGCTGGCTACGCATCCTTCTGTGCTGACAGCGAATTAAAAATACAAAACCTAAACTCATTGTGGTCACAGATTCCTTTTTTATAAAGAGCTGAATCAGATCTAAAAGCACAGTCTTTGTGCATGGAACAAATCATGCACAAAAAGAGGACCCCACTGCTTTGGGTACAGCTGTTTGATTCCTGCGAGCCGTATTTTTAGCTGTCTCTGTCCTCAGTGTGGTGGCTTGTCTGGGCTCTGTGTCAGAAGAGACCTGGAATGTGTTAATGGAGCGACCACAGTTTCCTTCCTGCGATGAGCATTTAATAACGCACAAAAAGCATAAAGAGTTAGAAGGGGAACACTGAGCGATGTTAAGGGACTTCAAGGAAAATAGTAAAGCAAAATCATTCAAAAAGGATTCAGTTCAGGAAAAAGAGTGTCAGCAATGAGTGCTGAAACATGCAGCAACTTTACTGTACAATAACAATGTAACACACACGAGTGGGGAACTGGGATGATTGTAACCTAATCCATGATAACCTTCTGTAATCATAACACGAGAATGAATATTACACATCGCCATGTATCATTGAATACAAAGGGTAGAAAAGGTACAGGATGCAGGCTTCCCATCCCAGTCTCAGTCATTTTATGGTCAGTAGTCTGTAATAGCTCATGGTCAAAGCCACTGTACGGTAACCATAGTCGCCCACTACTGTTAATTCCCATGAGTCACCTAATGTGTATGCGTGTATATACATGTGTGTGTGTGTACATGTGTGTGCATTCTGTCTCCTCCCGCCATTAATAATATCAGGGCTGTGGTGGTACTGTCTGTTAGGGTGTGTCTTAATGGGGCATTTCCTACTGCGCCCAAAACACATAAATAAGTACAACCACACACACACACACACACACATACACACACGCACACACAAATATACACTCTTTAAACCACTACCATAAAAAGAATCCAAACTGGAGCATGAAGAAGAAAGAACAAAAACAGAAAAACAGGAATATTTTGGGACGCTACAGAATTTTAGAAAAGTACAGAGAGAATATATAGCGTTGGGAGGGAAGCAGATTTATGCTTGCACACTTTTATAAGGTATGCGTTAAAATATAGAAATGTGTGTGCATATGTGTAGGTGTGAATTTTGACTGTGCTCAGTGCATACTGTAATGACCCTGGCTGGAGGAGGGGAAAGTCCATTTAATCAGTGCTGTATTTGGATTTGTGTGTGTGTGTGTGTGTGTGTGTGTGTGTGTTTATGATTAAAGGGGGTTGGATGTATTAGGTTATTAGAGGTTGGCAGGGACCCTGCATCAGAGGCCTTGATATTAAAACAAAAGCTCCAAAGATGTGTGCGCAACCACACAATGAAACACAATCACAATGACCTCTTTTTTCCTTCTACAGCAGCAATAAAAATATGGAAAATACCATAAATCACAAACCATTTAGGGGAAATTTGCACAATAAATATTTTAATAAATTTGCCCTTGATCTCTTACCATGATATATTAATAATTCTGTGCTTCTATCAACTCCTCAACCCAACAGGAAACCTCAGTGTAAACTTTAATACACTCAGATTTAGTATTATGATTTTTTTAAATCTCAAAACTCACCTGAGGGTCAGAGGGCAGATGGAGGACAGTGTGCAGACGTTCGCTGTGGTGGTGGCGGGACTCCTCCTCGTATACCAGGTCTCGGTCTGCCTGGGGGAGGGTAAGGAAACGGCGGATTGTACACAGGTTCTCCCACAGCGTGCGGTTCTCTGGGCTTGGACTCTCCTTCCAACGGAGCAACTCACATAGCCAACCCTGACAGAGAAAGAGAAGTTAAATGATAGGTAGTCAGATAGAGGGACAGGGGGTTAGAGAGAGAGAGCGAGAGCGAGAGAGAGAGATGGAGAGGGAGAGAAAGGAGAATATGTGAAAGAGAGTGTGAAATGGAGGGAGATATGATTATCTCTGCTAGACTAGGCCAGTCTTTGGTACCAGCTGTTGTGGGCAGCCAACCTTTACCAGCACCCTGTGTTAATAACCTGATCAGAGCTCTCCCTCTCTCTCTCTCTCTCTCTGTCTCTGTGTCTCTCTGTCTGTCGCTCTCTCTCTCTGTCTCTCTCTCTTTCTTTCCCTCTCTCTCTCCAGGCCCTCTTGGCCAGCTGCAGCAGATGGGTGCGTTCAGCCATGACCCCCCTCAACCGACCCCAGACCTGTGGGACCCAACTGCATCTGTCACATGCATACACACACATACACCAGCACAACACTGCTTTACACACATTTTAGGAATGGGGTGGTCACACCTGCAAATTCACACATGGCGTACTAACGGTGCTTGTCTGAATGGGTCACTACAGCACTGTCGTCACTCAGACAATTTCATGCCCGGAATTAGGCGCAGCTGGGTGCAGGATCAGATTTGACTAAATCAATTATCTCTCTTTGCTCTCAAATGGAAAAGGGACCCACAACTGGTCCAGCAGGTTTTCCAAAATATTCCTTAATCAATACTCACAGATGAATTTCATGCTTTTTAGTTGGAGTCACTGCACCATTATTATTATTATAGTCTTCCTTTCAAAAAGACTACAGAACAAGAATTTTCATAAGGATAACCAAGTGCATACTTCTTAGTGTGTCATTACCCAGATAATAGTCCGTTAAAAAATTTATTTTTATCCTTTCAGTGACTCTACAGTTAAATTTTTCCTAATATTTTTACTTGTCCACACTGCTGCAGCAATCTAACCTGAATCAGAGCTTCACTGTCTGCCTCTCAACATGCAGGTCAATGTATAAAAAGGAGCCAGTAATCAGGACTATCTAACTAGTGCAAAGGAATATCCTGCCAATGAAGTGATTTGATTGAGATTGTGAGTCATGGAGGATGAGATCCTTGGGATTTCAAGATGGTGGGTTATAGTCGGGTGAATGGAAACCCTTCTGATGGACATCTGCAAAATAAAGCATGTCTATCTGCCTGTGTTGTTGTTTACCGCATGCAGACATGCTCTGATCAGATACCAGCACCTGCACAAGAGGAGACACGTGCTTACGGTAGATTGAGCACGGCTTAACGTCATTTGTTATTTTCAGCTTTATTTTCCTTTCATGTGGAAAGGAATTGCTCAGTGTGTGTCTTTGATAATCATGCACGTGTGTAATAATTTAACCATAAATGCATCTTTAACTTGAAACAAACAATTACCAGTCTAATCCTTCCATTCACTCCAATGACTTTGAATCACCACCTTTTCATAAGTGCATAAAATCAAGCAGTAGAAAAAGAGAAAGTTTTGTGTCTGTAGGCTGTGAAGGCTTTGAAGTGTATCATTAGTCTACTGAAAGCAGTTATTTGGGTAAGCAAACATAAGGGCTTACTTGGCTCTTGTTGGCTGCCACCTTGGCAAACAGAGCCTGAGACACCTTGGCTCGCTTCATCTCCTGCTGGATCTCGTCGTAAATGGACGAGGTGATGTTGACCAGTGGCTCCAGTTTCAGGGGGAGGTCAGGATTCGGACCAGAGGGCTTAGACTACAAGATGCCATGGAGAACAGGTTCATCAGTGACAAGAATGAGGCAAATGTTATTGAAATGAACAAAGCAAGTTTTGAAGAAATGATAATCCACACATAAAAGGTTAAAAGCAGCCTTTGTTTGTATTAGTGAAGCGCAGCGATGGTCACATTAGTAGATAAGACATTCTCTTGCATCTACTTTGTAGTTTATATTTGAATCGTTGCATATTGATTTTAGGGTTATGTGTGGTTTTTTTTAAATATTTTTTTCACATGCAGTGTTTGAAGTCATTCTGCAGGTACAGGCAAGTAATCTCACATTCCCCAACACAAAAGATAGTAAGATAACAGTATACAGACATAATAATAATCATAGTACATAACTGCATTCCCTAAGACGAAATAATCAACACTGTCCTTATATCAGAGAGATTGTAGCTATGTGTACTGTTTCCCTGATGCTCTAAGATTAAAAGGTGTCCTGCTCAAATGACCATCTATTACAGTAGGCATATTCAGTAAAACATAAGTTAACAAGTTTACTTAACATAAGTAAACTTATCTAGATACAAGAGGCAAACTTTTTTTAGAGACAGTTCCTAAACATGTTGCATTTTTAACAAACTACCATATAATATATACTATTTATCTAAGTATGCACTGTATATAAGAAAATTATACTAATAATAAGACATTATAAGACATTATGAGATATTATAAGACATTATAAGACATTATAAATATATAATATTCAAATAAATATATATAATAAATATATATATATATATATATATATATGTAATATATAATTATAAATATATTATATTATATTATAAGACATTATAAATATATTATATTTATACTAATAATAAGACATTATAAGACATTATATTATAAGACATTCATAAGACATTATGACAAAAATGATGTGTGTGTTAGATCAATGTTGAGATCTGTAGAAAATTATTCTATTAATATAGATTTTCTTAGACACAAATGTTCAGAAAGTGTGAACTGTTCCATTTGCAACAGAAGCATAAAACTCACAAGCATAGCCCACTGTCTGCTCTACTGCTTGTCAGAAAATTATGTAAGTCAGAGGGAACTAATATGATCCTTACCGAGTTGGTAATTTTGTTTTTATTCTTCCAAATAGATGCCCAGGCATCAGGGGTTAACTGTTCATCCATGCTGCGCTCCCATACTTTCTGTGTAGAAAGGAACACGATGTGATTAGTAGAGGTTTAACTCTGTAAAAAGAGAAATATTTTTTTATAAACATATGGTGTTGTAATTTGGGTTTAAAAGTATGGATGTGCCACTCAAGTGATATTGAACAGAATCACAAATGGATGAAAAGAAACCTATGAAACCTATGACATTTAGCACAAATAAGTATTAAAAGCATCAGAAAGCAGTGCTGTGTAAAAAGACCACTGATCCTAAGTACGTACATGTCTAAATATTTCTTTACATTTCTTTGAGCCCTTGTTAAGTTGCATCAAGCCTACATAAAAACAACAACTCTGTTTCAGCTCACAACAACCACAAATATGTATAACCCAAACAGAACAACTAATCAGATAAGATAGACCTAGACAGAAATCAACAACAATCTCTAAAGCCCATGTATGAAAATGGAGAGTCAGACACACAAATTTGCAATGCAGGTACTTTCATATTGGGCCAGGAAGAAAGACAGCTCAGTAGGAACAGTGTGTAAGGTCTGAAGGGCTTTGTAACAGTGGGATAATGGGTACCTGAGATAGGCGGTTACCCCCAGGACTGGAGTTTGAGTTTGGGGGCAAACCTACAGGAGGGTTCATGCTGCGTTCACGCTCCTCCTGGTAAATCCTGTCTCGCTCAGCCTCAGGAAGGTTGAGGAAATTCTGCATGGCCTTGAGGTTGACCAGAAGAGATTGGGAGGCTGTGCGAGGGTCTTCCTCTTTCCGCAAAATCTCTGACAACAGACCCTGGTGTTCACACACATGCACACACAAGCACATGAAAGCAAAATGAGAAAGGCCCAGGTCTTGCAAGTATACACATGCAAATCCCACCAGGTCTTCACCTGCACCACATCATCTCCCACCCACTCTATGGCTGGCTCTAATGGGGCGTAATTCAGGCCTGCAGAGGTTCAATGCACCAGGTGTGTAGGCTGCTGAGAGGGCGGGAAACGAGACTGATATGGCCCAGGGGCTGGAACCACCATGCTGGGCCGCAGTGCAGTGACCTGCAGATTGGAAAACTCTGATCTAACTTTCTACCCAGAGACCTCAACTAAAAGATTGAATCTCTGCTATCTGATTTGGATCAATTATGTACAACCTAGACATTACACTTACTGTGAATAACTTGAGATGACTGTGGTGACTATAGTTTTTTTAACATCTGTGTGTACTTTTTCAAACATTTGTTTTTACCTGTGTGCGGTTGAATGCCACCCTGGCAAACACAGCTTGTGAGACACTGGCTCTCTTGAGCTCATCACGGACCTGTTGGTAGATGTCTGCTGAGACCTCAGCTGCAGAAGGATTGGACCCTGGCTCTCCAGGTCCTCCAGACTTGCTAGGTCTTGGGATAGGTGGATGGTTAAGGAACTGTTGGTTGAGGGCCTGTGGGTGCTGGTGGGCTAAAAGCCGACTGACAGCCAGCTGCTGGTTGATGAGGTGAGCCATAGCTATCTGTTGCTGCACTAGCTGTGGACTGAGTTGAGGTGAAAGGAGGGCTCTTGGTCCCAGAAGCGGCTGCAGGGCTGTGGGAGGGGCTACCTGGGTCCGTAGTGGGGGACTGTGATGGAGCTGGCCACTGTGAGAGGAGGGTGGCTGTGGCTGTCCTTGCGATGGGGTCTGAGACTGAGGGTTCTGAGCTTCTCCAGAGCCACTTTTCACAAGAGACCCACCACTGCCTAAAGGTCCTAACTGAGCAAGGCCAGCTAGGTGAGGGGGAGGACGTTGTCCCAGAACACAGAAGTCTACTATGGTGTCCCTCTCAACTGTGAAGAGTGAGACAAGATGAAAAGACATGAATAATGAACACTTCTTTCAGATTCTTACTGCATATCACAAAGTCCTTTGCTTTCAGTGAGCAAAAGCACCTAAATCACTCACCAGATTAATTATTTTTTTGTAATGAAACAATTACTCACCTTTAATTTCAGAATTCTCTCGTACTGGCCACATCTTTTCAAAGTAATCACCTAAAAACGCAAAGAGGAATGTGACTCATGGTGACTGTGTATGACAAATGTTACCAGTGCACATTCATACGATTAACACAAACGCACTTTCTGAGTAAAAGAACACCTTATCAGTGCCTTAGCCTCTTTTACTGAAAATTATGACTGAGATTGTCAATCAATAAGATTTCTCCCTGGTCACATCTGGCGGCTTGTGGCTGTGTGTTTGGCTTCGGGAGGCAGCGAACAGAACCGAAAGCAGGCTGTATGTAACCCAACACTGCTTGCTCTGTCACCAAGGACCTCCTTACTCTCTGCTTGCTTTTCTCTCTCTCTGAAGCTGTGCTTGGGGTTTGCTCGACACTTTGATCTGTCCTGCTGTGTAATTATGTTGCCTTTTAATGGGGTAAGGGAAGGAGAAAAATTGTCACAGCCATTTAGATTCTAAGAGGTTTAAACAGCCTAGCAGCGGGCACGCTCATCTGCTGGGTCTGGTGCTGTAGACCTCCTGCAGAGAGGTGAGTGAGTTGTGGTTTTTATTAAGCCGAGGATTGGACTGGGGTTCCCCGTCCAGTGACAGAGAGGCCATGCACGATGCACAATGTATACTATGGGCCCCTAAACCTCAGGAGAATTAATAAAATGGGGTCACCTCAGGATATTTAAACTCTCTTGTCAGGTTCATTTCTGGTGCATATAACTGACTATAACCAGGTTTGAAACTGTATTCTCTGGCACAATGGCAAGGGATTTGAGGAATAATGACTAAAAGACATTTATTTTCAGATATACAGTAACTAGATCTTTTAAATGTATCTCAATATAAACCAGAACAATGCGAAACAAGAGCTCAGATCTCACCTTTAATCTTCTTATACTTCTTATACCAGCGACCAAACTCTTGACACTTAGCAGTGGAGACATTAGCATAGTAGGAACTGTTCACGATGGAGGAAATCATACTCTGAGAAAGGTCAGAAGAGGGACAGGGATAAAGATGGAGGCTGAGAAATAACTAGTGGCAAACAGCAATGGAGACAGAAAGCCACAAACATATGCTACCAATTGATACGAGGCTCAACACCCCCACACACAGAGCACTCCACCAAAACACAACATGCACAGATACACAATATCATAAATACTTTTTTTTTTTTTTTTTTTACATGGAAGTGAACATGCAGTGCAAGGCTGTACAGACCCTCACAAAAATACAACACACATGATGGCACAAACATATCAATATTGACAATGACAAAGCATCACTGTTGCTGTAGGAACATGATCTGTGATCAGTAGTATGATATGGACAGTTCAGGAAGAGTTGTACAATTAAAGGTCATGTCTGTACCTGGGAAAGTGGGCATTCCTTAGCCAGTGTGCTCTGGTTCATCTCTTTCAGCAGCTCTTTAAGTGCGTTGCGCACTGTTGCATGATTCCACTGCTCTGATGGCAGGTCTTCCAGTTTGGCAAAGCTGTAACCATAAGATCCATCACTTTGTGTATCTCTGTACAATGAGGATGTACACTCCCCAACTACTTCATTAGGATCACCTTCACTCCTGTACATTCATCTAATTATTCAGTCATGTAGCAGCAGCATAATGCATAAAAGCATGCAGACGTAAGTCAGGATTTTACAGCCTCGTGCAATCTGCTGGGATAGGCTCCAGCTCCCCGTATAGGGGGGTGAGTGAGTGAGTAAGTGAGTGTGTGAGTGAAAATTGAAGCTGTTGACCTGTATATGCATTATTTTATGCATTCTGCTGCTGCGCTGTGCTCCCTAATAAAGTCATCAATGAGTGTATAATGCCTGATCAATATTAATAAACGTAACACTGTCTGATGTGATCACAATCCATGAACATGTAATCATACTGACTGGAAAAGTGTACAGCAGTAGTTGTTATGTGGAACCTGTATAATCATCAGTGCATGCAGGCATCCTGCTATTTCTTATCCATTTAGTAGAGATGACTGTCATAAAATTTTAAGAAAAAAATTGCATATATCTAAAAAAAATAGTGGCAAATAATTAGCAACACTAAATCTGTGCAGCTATTAACAGGTCTTATGTAATGTAATTAAACCTCCAGACTTATTATTCAGTTATTTATCTCAAACCATAATATTAGGTATTTTACTTCTTAAAAAAAATAAAATCCTGTTACTTGGTAGACAAGTGAAATTCAGCCAATTAGGTTTTTCCTCTGCTGTTGTTATGAGGTTACTGACCAGTAGAGCCTTTCTTGGAGGCTTGAAACTTGGCCTACAGGCTCCTGCCTTGTAACTAAATGATGATTGATTAAAGATTGATTAACTAAATAACCAATTAGATTTATGTATATCATTAGTTGGAGTATTGTTTTACAAGAACACAATGTCACTACTTCATCAGTGATGTTTTTTTATCATCATGTTTTTTATCATTAAAAAATATGTTTAGCATCTCGCCTGAACTGTCATGATATATCAATTGCAAAGCAGATAGTGAATTGCTGAATGAGGGAAATCTGTGTAACTTATTTATTTATTGATATATTATTGTTGAGATTTCTGGAAGATCAACAGTTTCTGAAACAAAAGGGGACAAGTGTTTTGAATTATTTGTTAGTTTGGTAGGTTTTTGAGTGTCCTCTCTATGTGTGATATTTCTTATTGTTTGTATATTCTTTGGAAAATAATCTGAAGTGTAGTGCTATTTGTTAGTATTGGAGGGTGCCTAATACGGGTGTATGTGTGTATGCGCATAGGACTTGTAATACTCGTATGTTCCCATGTTTAGTACTCTAAATTAGACCATTTAAAAAAAAATCTTTAAATGCTTATAAAAATGTATTTTCATTTTGAATATTCTTATTTCAGGTAAAAATGAGAATGCGGTTTATTCTTTCTCCTAACTTAAGGGTAGGATTTTGTCCCAGTGCACTGCAGCAGGACTGCACCTATAAATATAATTCATAATTATGAATAATATATATTTCAGAGCCTACATGGGCTGCAAAACCATAAGTAACAGCCAGACATGTTGCAGTCAAAGTCTGGGTTACTCTACTTGCAAGTCTGAAAGGCAGCTTCGCAACCAGTAACAACCATGAACTATTCACAAAGTATAAAGTGAATAGAGGGTGGAATGAAGTCTGACTGGTTCTCAGAATTCAATGGCTTAATAGTTTATTTAAAAATGAGTATTGTCAAAAATTGTAATCTAATTTTTTGAAAAGGTTAGCACATTCTAACAGAGTAAACATTGTGCAGCCTCCACCCTGCTGCTGCTATGCTGTCTGACCTTTGCAGCTGGATGCGGAGTGTGACCATGTGGTAGACGTCCAGCAGCATGTCGGCCACTGTGGCTTCGGGAGCGTCCGTCAGGCAGTGGATAGGCAACGGGTTCCAACGGCCCACCTTAATGATGCCTGTGAGCAAGAGAGTGAGACACACAGAGAGAATTCATTAACCCTGTTTGATTTAATTTGTACCAATTTCCACAACATAAATCCATTTCCATTACACGATTAAGATGGTCAGTGCCACCCCCACTGTCAGTGATGGCTGAAATGGAAAGACCCTTCGCTCAGCAGTTCCACCACAACACCAAAAGCTGACTAGGGTACATTACATCACCACAGCAGGCCAGATGTTAGCAAATAATTATTAATCAGACATGTTGGATGCCTCAGTGGAAAATAGAAAAAGTGGAACGCCATACAGAAAAAAAAGATCACTTGATTTTGAACTTCAGTGTCTATTTGGACATAAACACTATACATGTGGTCCTAAAGTGATACAGGCATTTATTATTGGAGATGAGTCAATATTTATTGTTTATGGATATGCATTGCATCATGGATACGGGGAAGTAAATTGGGGGCTTTCTCTTTTTTGTCCTCGCTCACTCTGTGTCTCTCTGTCTGTCCCTGTGGAGCAGTTCATCCCTGGCTATAAAAGCAGACAGCAGGGAACAATAGCTGTAATGATAAGGCCTTATCTATTAAACCCTTATCAGGCAGGGAAGAAGCACCTGACACGCACATTGGCGGCTGCCCCATTAAAGTGCGGCTCATTGGGACGCCACCGCTCCTTTTACAGCCCACAAAGACATGGAGGAGAGGCTATGCCTCGGACACTCGTGTCTGCCCCTCCATTAATGGCCCTGCCATAAACGCCAGTCAATGATTGTTTGATTAACCCAAATTGACCGTTATAAATGCCTCTCACTGTGCAAAGGATGGGATGGCCATTTATGACAGAGGAGTAGTCCATAAAGACGTGCCTACTGGGGGGGTTGAGAACAACCACCATGTTAGTCATCTGAGTGTCATTTGGTTGTCTTGTAAATAAAATGCGTAATCAGTCTGTCCCTAAGCAACCTCAGTCAAGGGAGGAGGCAGATGACATTTCCTCTTTGAGTCACCTTTAACCTTGATGATTCATGGAATGTCAGGATGTCACATGACTAAAGGTTTGGTATATTGCATTAAAGTCAAGCAGGTCTCTGCAACTGTCATCATGTAATATTTTCATTACTGACTATAGAAAATTATTTTTACCATTCAATACAGATCTATTTGCTCATTATTGTATATTGTTCATTGTATATTTTAATTAATCTCTTAAACCTTAGATATGACATTAATTAAACTTCGAAAAAATTCAACCAGGTTGGATGCTTTATCGTCATACAGTGTTTACATGATTACTGTCATGTCTCCTTGCTATCATAGAGAGATCTGATTTGCAAAAATTTTGCCTTTAAAAAATGTATTCTGAAGATCAGCGACTTTACTCACTAACACTCAAGCATTCAATCGTCGAGGCACTTGTTTTATCACTGACTTTATTTAATTTAATTCCAGATATCACAAGCATTGTTGGGATGTGCTGCACCCGGCCGTTTGCTTATCGCGTTATTTACCTAGTTTCCAAAGAAACCCACATCGTCACCACCACATGTAAGCAACGTTCTCTTGTTCACACACGCATAACACATACACACACTGTAGGAATGAAAAATAACTGCAAGCTTAGCATGAACACACATATGAAATACCCAGGTGGAAAGGTGGATGCTAAGTTACCCTGGATTTATCAAGGACAGGTTGAAGTCATGAAAGCTAAACAATGCAAATCACATTACTGTCCACTAAATTAGAGACAGACATGGTATGGCCTAGCGTCTTCTCTCCCTCTCTGGTGCTTCAGGCTATTTCTGTAAGTTGAAGAGCTCCAGCTGTAGAAGAGGTTCAATAGCAGACACACACTAACCTATCCCCAGCCAATACACCACTGCCAACATCAGTTAGCCTCTGACAACTAACTCTTTTATTCAAAAGCCAGACAGTCCACTCATTTGTGCCTCTCAAGTTTGTGAGCAAGTTTGTGTTTTGACTGCTAAAGAAAAACTAACACGACACACGCCTGACCACCTCTGAGACTCTCCCTTCTCACTTACATACCAACAGGCCTTTGGGGAGTCTTGCATTTGTTCTCCAAAGTTATCTGTACAAACGTATTACCCAGATACAGAATTTGAGAACTAAGTGAAACAGATGAAGACAATTTGTGTGGTGCCACTCCCCCTTCAGATCTCCTCTCCCTCTCTTTTTGTCTTCAGACCATGTTTATATTACTGGCGAGCTTTGATTTCTGTGGGACGAGCCTGTTTAGCTCATTGTCTCGCCGTGCAGTGCTGCATGTACACTGGCCACAGTCTGACAGTCTATACAAGCCACACAACAATGCTTACTATAGCTGCCATCCAGTTTACACACACACACACACGGAAAACCTTCTCTACATATAGCTTCACTACAATGCTGAGTAAGCCTTGTGATGATCCAACCAAATGAGCTAAAAAAAAACCTACAAGTTTTCTTAGAGTAGAAAACTGAAAAAGATTGTTTGACAGAGTATTTCACAGATGTACTTTCTTTAACACAAAACACCCATCACACAAATACACACTTGGGCCTTGTGGTAAGGGCATTAATGAATCATTTTTTAACTTGGAAAGCTTATGTTCTTTGGCATTTTCTTCCCCTTTTCAAACCATTGTTCCAATTGCCACATTAAAATTCCTGTTCTCTATGATGGCCTTTCTTGTGGGAAACTGGTGGCTTGGCTTAAGCTTATGTGTACTGATCCATATACGCTCATATACACAAAGCCAATCTCTTTGCACATGCTATCTCTCACTCTGTCTCTCAAGCAGAAAAATGCAATGAGTTGTGATAGATGCTCCCACATGCACACACTTGACTGCGTTTAAGTGGCACGGCCCCTGATGTGTGTGAGTCAGGACGACCACAGAGTTTCATACAGTCATGACTAGTGCAAGAGAGGATAATCTGGAAATAATAATAATAATACTAAATATCCATATGCATTTAATGTGCAAGTGCATCTGGGTGACAAATACTGACTGTGATAAATCTGACGATGTGTCACTTGAAATGCTCCGGTAGAGATCATTCATTTATATAAATGAGTATTTTTACAGAAGTTTTCATTAATTTTTAAAAAGCCTACGTTCAGGTGGTCAGTGTTATTCATCTCTGTGGATCTTACAAATACTGACTGTGATTTATAAACATGTTTTCATAACCAGTTTAGATTTTTTTGGTCCTATTAATAGGATTAATATATTATCTTTAGAACATCTACAGATCCCTTCTGTTGGAATGGGATGATACTGGACTATACAACAGCCCGCATAAAGCAGAAAAAAAAGCAGACCCCCCATAAAAAATGTCAGCTGGTACAGTTCAAAGCATCCACAATGCCCGCATCTACCATATCAAGCAACAGAACATATTTTCCATCCAACTGACCCAGATGGTGGTTTGACCCTCAGTAGCCACATGTCAAACGTGGCAGGGCAACAATGCACTTCTGTAAGCCATCACCACTTTTAATTGTCTGAAGCCTTAAACTACAGGTCTGTCTATATGCTTCTATAAAAATACTCCGACCCTTATAATTGAAATAAACAATATCTCCCAGTTAATTGCTGGCCAGGCTAATTAAAGAAAGGCCGTGGTGCTGGGAGAGGAGCTTAAATACACCGCTGGAAAAGAGCTATGCAGGACACAATTCAAACAGGGAGAAAATAGCTGGGACTCTGTGTAATTTTGGTCTTGAACCACAGGGGAAAAAATGTATAATTTAAGCCAGAAATTATTCATTTAACATAAATGCTTATTTTAAAAAACAAAAAGTATTCATTTTAGATGAGGTCTCTCTCTCTCTCTCTCTCTCTCTCTCTCTTTCTCTCTCTCTCTCTCTCTCTCTCTCTGTCTTTTTCTCTCTCTCTCTCCCCGCATTTTTTAGGGAAGGGGGAGGTAAGACTATGCGTCTGTGTGTGTATGAGATAAGTAGGTACATGTTCAGGACCACAGACAAACATATAGACGGACGGACGGACGGACGGACGGATGGACAGACAGAGAGACAGACAGATAGATAGATAGATAGATAGATAGATAGATAGATCTAGTTGACTTGTTGTCAAGGGTGTGGAGTAAATTGGACCCTCTCCACACTGTTTGTTTTCTCATGGTGTGTTATTTCATTTAGTTTTTCCCTCCTTCTCTTTGTAAGTTATTCTGGAAGCCATGTGCGGAGATGACCTTTTGGCCTCTTTTTAAATTGACTGATGCCAGACAGTCAGTAGTTATCACACTTCCAAAAATATAATAATTGTCCATTAATTTGGACATTTTCACATTCTCATGGGGAAAAAAAACAATGAACTATGAAATAAATAATAAACAGAGCACAAAATATAGTTTGCGTTGTTAAAGAGGTATAAGAAGAGTCAATATTTAAAACTAAAATTGTTATATCAATTGTGTGCATGCTTTAAATAGTATTTATATTTTTTGCATTAAACACATAATAATAATTGTGTGTGTCACTTTGATATATTTATAATAGAATATTTCTAGGATTAATGACACATGACTGTTTAAGTCTCATACAGCATCAATGATTCTGAAGTTGGGAGTCGCAAGGTACTATATAAATTAATAAAGTAACACTCCCATCAAACTTTTCTTTCCATTGTTCTTTACTGAGTTTGCAATCTTTGGGTATTGTGTTATTTTTATTGTGTTGAAAGCAGTTTTCAGAATTTAACCACTTAGTTGTTTACCCACAGATGACGAAACAAAATCTGTTTGTAAGACTAAATGTTCATTATTTCACTGTCTTGACCAGATCTGCTACATCACTGGTTAAAATATGTACCACCAGACCATGACGGAACCACCCCTGCATTTCACAAAAACAAGCATTAGTGTTTTTGTCTTCTATCTCTTGTTAGTTTCATATGGCCTTCTGCCACTTATTGACTATTGCAATGTGTTGTCTTCAACACATTAATTAAAAAATGCTTTGTTTTTCAAAAAAATTTTCCTTAGCTGCAACACTATAATAATAGCTTTTCAATGCTTTTTATATTTCTTTTGCTCACATGACTTTGTTATATTTCTTTTGCTCAAATGAATTTTTCCGGCAGATTATGTGAAACAAACATGTGTCCTGTTACTAAGAATTTTTTGTAAGATGGAGAAAAAAAATTCTAGAATTACTTATATGGTATACCGTAATGCTATGTGTTCCAAAAAGATTATATTCTTGTTTCATAAACTCAATATCTTACTCAATATCACAGATGCTATGGTGACAATGGATTACACATATTACAATGCAGTATTCTGAGGGGTGTTTAAAGGGGCTTGTGATGAATTTTTTTGTGAATGAAGGCATAAAAGCGATTTTGTTCAAAACCATTTCCTGATCTTTGGGTCATTAAAGGAGTTCCTGGGAGGCCAGCATTTCAGACATGATGCAGGCAGTCTGATTATGGCTCCGGCATGCTGAGAAATCTTTCTGCCTTGATGGTATCCAAGCACTAGTGAAATGCTGGAATAAGTAATTTAGTGTAGCAGGGGGTTATACAGTTTTTTACTCTCATAACTGTGTTCTGTTATTCTGCACAATCAAAAGTCCCAGTTTGACTTGAATGCCACTTGTACGCTACAGAATATTACAGTGTAGAGAAACATAAAGATATCAATATGAATATTTGATGGTATCAATATTTTGATTAAAAAAAAAATTTGGTGGTATAAATATTCTGCGATAATTTTGCTGATAAATTTTTTGATAGTATAAAATTGCTTTGTTGGATTTTGTACTGTAGATTTCGCTGAAACCAGTGATTTTTTTTTAAATCTGTGCGTAATACTTTTATTTTTAACTGACAATTAGATTTACTCCTAATTAAAACAAATGCTCTGTTTTTTATTTAAAAAATAACACTGCTGATGTGGATAACATAACAAAAAACAGATCAGTTCCTAGAAATGTCTTACTTAAGAATAAAAAATTACTGCTCTATTTAAATATCATTTAAAGCAAATAAGAAGTTAAAATTTACAAACGTTAACAATTTTCCTAAAAGTAGTGCAAACTTGTGGTTTCAAAAAATTGTCTTAACTTGATGCTATACCTTTGAGAGAAGATCAAAATGTGTTTAGAATGTTTTGGCTCGATCTTGAGAATGACGTCTTTGTTATATAAATTGTCACATAAATTGTTGTTTGATTCTCCCTGCACACTTCTCATCGCACATTCAGAAGATGCCTTGAGAACTATATATAACAATACATTAATGTCATTATAATCCTTCTGTTGCTAGCATACTTACAAACAATTTGTCTACTTCACACACACACACACACACACACGCACACACACACACACAATAATTAAAATGGATGACTACATATGACTACATACAGTATGACTACAGATCATCTGCATCATGCACTCACCACCTTAATAATATTGGCTAATTAATACTGTGCCTACACTTGAATCTGACCATAACCTTAACCTCTGGAACACTTTACCTCAAATATTTTATTAAATAAATTTGTAAAACCACAACAACAACAACAACAACAACCACAACCACTCTGCGGTATGGGAACTAGTCAAATGTCCAAACTGCACTGCACAAACTCTCAATGGGCTCTTCATCCTGTTACCTGATTGACATATGATATCTGAGACTGTATATTAAATATGATTGAATAATTTGATTCAATAACCTTAAATCAGTCAATTATTAGTCTGCCAGGAATCACACTAGTAATCCACACCACACTGCTCCACTTGACCAGAATAATTCATAATCATTGCAAACTGAGCTTAGATCAATATAATGAAGTGTGACTTCCACTGGTGGACTCACCCTGGGCCTGGGCTGCTGAGCTGTGGGAGTAGCCGAGGGCAAGTAGCGCCGTCTCCACCAGCTGAGTGAAGAGAATGTCCTTCCTGACTAGTACAAACTCTGCATGCTCCTCTCTGCCCTCCCCCTCCACCACCATCCCTCCATCCACCTGCTCTACCACGCAGAACACGGGAATCATCAGACCTGCTGGGAGAAAGAGAGCGAGAGAAAGAGAGAGAGAGACAGAGATTGTGACAGAATTTCTGACTGCACCTGTTTCTGAACACTTGCCATAAGTCATCAATGCATAAATGCTTAATGATTAATAGATTAATCACATATTTAATGATGATCAGAGTTGGCTAGTAGCCATGCAAATAATCAATCCTTTATCAAACCATCCGCGAATTATCAAGCATTGCCCTGTCTCCGTTTTACAAGCTGAACTGATAACTCTTTAGGTTTCATGGATAATAGAAGTAATATGTTGTTCATTTAATTAGTTAGACATTGCAACATACATTGCAAACTTTACCCTTTATCATCTCTGATTGCTTTTCTTCTGCACAGTTTCATGATCTCTGGTGCCTCGGTTGGGTGAATATAAACTTTTTGTTTCTCTCAGCAAATCCGGCTCCCATTTAGAGCATTTTTCTTGCTGTGCTTTGTTCTACAGTCTTCTGGTGGCTTAAATTAATTAAAGAAATGAAGGTTTGAAAGCGTCGGGCAAACCAGACCGCTAATAATAACAGCCAAGTTGGGTGAAACACACACATGCTCTCTCTCTTTCTCTCTCTCTCTCTCTCTCTTTCTCTCTCTGTGTCTGTCATTCTGTCTCACAGATGTGCTTACAAAAATATATAGAGGCTTATTGTGGTGTGATTTGCTGATATGCACAATGTATATAGCCTCTCTTCTCTCTACACTAATAAAAATTTAACACTAGTTCAAAGTAATAATTTTTTTTTTAATTGTTACAGTTTTGAGCCATATTTATTACTTTGATTCAAGATTTTTTTCCCCAGTATATTTAGGAACTGACTGAAGAGAGCATTAGTGTTATGTTCCTATGCATAATAATAACATATATGTATTAAACTATATTTGTATATGCATATCAATATATACTGTATATATAGCGCCTAACCAAGCCTCGTGTTTTAATCAATCAGCTCCTATATTTCTATTTCCTCCCCATTAATCAAACTAGCTCCCAATTCACGATCACAAATGCTCTTATGGAGTGAGTTACACTATGGGCCTGAGCCAAATCAAGTAAGTGAATTTCCCCCAACAGGGAAATATAAATGTCAACACACACACATGCTCCCAGTCTCTCTCTCTCTATCCTGCCCATAAAGTTTAATCTATCAGCTTTATTTGTCACAACACTTTGTGTGGGCATCTGTGTGCAGTATATCTGTGAGCGTAGATCTTGTCCGTGACTACATTCAGCTTAATTGCTATCTCTGTACAGACCTGTGCCTGTCGGCTGTAGTGGATATGTTTGATTGGTGGTATACTACTGTGTTAATATAAGTCAGTTGAAGTAATTAACCCCACTTATGATTTACTTTACTATATATATATATATATATATATATATATATATACTGTATATATATATATGCAGAAGTGAGAGCATGTATATGACTGTACGTGTGTGGCCTTCTCCTTACTGCTGTGCTGTGGTTTATAGGAGGCACACTAAGTTTCCTATGTTCAATGACAACCCCTCATTAGGATTAACCATCGACCCCAGCTTTCAGCACACGGGCACAGGAAAAGCCTTTCTACACCGCTGATCCTTCCTCAAACCTTTTAAATCAGATGCACACATACATGAATGCGTGTGTGCTTTATTACTTAAATATTTTATTTATATCTAGATTTTTTTTTATATTTATATATTTAAAAAAATAAATAAATGCACACATCAAAAAATTATGCACACACCTTATGTATGTTCTCATTTTATGCTTACATTACTTAGTGTCAAGCCAACTAGCTAAGTGATATACATTACAGTTTGACTCAAAAATAGACTGAATTAATCTGATATGCACAGATGTACCTTGACTTGGGGGATGTATAACTAAACACATTGACTTTGTATTTTTTTGTGTAAAAAAAAAAACGAAAAAAAAAAACATGCCACCAAATGTTATCTGCTGACAACAACCATGACGACTACACCCAACATTTTATTTCCTTTACGACACTGTGTGTATGTATCTGCATGTGTCTGTGTGCGTGATTGCATCTGGGAAGTTATTATCAATGAATGACCTAGGCAAATAAATCAGGCCCCTACAGTGCTACTTTATTAACTACACTTGGTGTTATATTGTCCCCATGACACTCCGCAGGCCATGTTGGTGTATGGGATGGAATTGATTCATTTTGCAGGCTGTGAGTTAGCTTTTTAATCTAGCCTAATAAAAAGCTCAGACACACAGTAGGAAATGCACAACATGCAAAAGATTCGGCTAGTATTTAGTTGAAGCTGGTTTAACATATAAAATGTATATATTATTGCATATTACATTTATATTATTCTTTTCTAGGGATTCAAATGTCTAAACCTCTGAATATTTATTCTACTAAAACAAACTACAGTTTCGTTTTCTTTTTCTAGTAGTACAAATAAAACAATGCTGTCTTACGCAGATTGAATTTGAAGTACATAAAAGGATTTAATTTATTTATCTAAAGTAATTGTGTATCCTTGTCAGGCTGGGTGTGAGGTTCAGAAGCTTTCCCGGGTACATTGGACTTGAGGCATGAATACACCCTGGACAGGACATTACAGAGCACTATGCATACACATTTGTACCTAGGGCATTTTACTGTTCTTGCTTTTGGAGTCGTACCTCCCAGAGCTTTCTGTGGAGCTCCGTTGTGGCGGATGCGTGGCCCGGTAGGGCTGCCATTCAGCTCCAGACGGCTTATCTTTCCTGGAGGGGGGCCAGTCAGATCTGGGCTGGAAGCAGTTCGGCGTTCTGGGCTCTCGCGCAAACATGGGCTCTCTCCTCCTCCGCGCTCCATCCCCCTCCACACTGCAGGGGGAACACCGGCCAGGGAGTACGGACCTGATGAAGAGACAGAGATGGACATGTAGATGGATATACATATGATATAATGAGTGCTGTAGGTATTCTTGCTAAGTATATTTTCCGTCATCCAAGACATTATGATTGTGTACGTCATTAAACTGAATCCACTGGAACAGGCGTTAATTACGAAAAGACCGGTTGCTTATTACTTTTACTAGACATCAGAGTGCTTAATGCCAGAGCAACTGCTCTCAGAATGCTATGTAAGGGATTTACATACAATCTAACGCACTCTAATAATGCAAATTCTGTAACAATCTTCATTCATTCAAATTCAGTAACCACTTTAACCTGTTCAGGGTCGTGGTTGAGCCCGGGTCTATCCCAGGAACACTAGGTGGGTTTATGAGGAGTAACATCCAGGTGGTAGAGCTAAAGCTGATAGCAGTGTCCTATAACCAACAGGACCTTTCCTTCAGGGCTTATCACTGCAATCAACAAACAGACTGACTATGCATCTCGTTCTGCACCAGTGTCTACAGGGAATGTAAACTACTCTCTGTGTGCATTTATATGTTCTTATGTGTGTGTTAGGGCAACGTAGCATGGGCACAAATGTCTGTCAGACTTCCCTGGCAAGTAATTGTATAAGCATGTGCATATGCATATGCGTGTGTTCGTGTGCACATGTTTGTGTGTTTATTTCTGATAGGCGTAATAGTTTTATATTTGTATGGCTCTACAAGGATGATTTTATAAAATGTATCAAGAGAGTGATATTTATATTTGCATGATTTGCATTTTTGGTCAATATTTCCTTTTATCAATAATATAGTTACAGATTACCAATTCTAATGATTACATATTTATGCACACATGTGTGCTCAATTGGGCTGGATTCCAAGGGCTCTTGTTTTTGAGCCAAACCTTTAATATTGGTAATGTCCATCAGGATGAATGCCAGGCAGGGCGGCTCACCTGCCAAGTGTGAAAGAATGAGTACTCACACACTACTAGCCAAGTGGAGGAGGAGAAACACAATTTACATTTTACTCCCGCCACAAAGCAAAGGCTGTGGTCAAATGTGGTCTCAGAGGAAGCAGGTGAAAAAAAAGCACAAAGAAAAGTCTAAAATTTAGCAAAAAAGAAAACATTATTTACAGAAATGTAGCTGCAGAATACCATAAAGTGTAACAAACGACCAGTTTTACCAGTAATAGGCATGTGCTTTGCTATCAATTCCAGAAGCAAACAGATAAGGCACTGCTGTAATGAAACTTTGCCCACTGTTATTAACTGGTCCTAGTTTCAGTAGCAAAATGTGTATTTTAAGGAAAAGACTTAGAAAGTGACAACCTAAATTTGCCAAGTTAAAACAACAGATTTTAAATTAGAAATAAATTTTAATTAGATCTATATTTCAAACCTATATTTTAAAATCACTGATTTATATGTAATTTTACATTGAAGCACAATGAAGTACAAATCTTGTACCAATGTAGTACAAATTAAATTGAAGGAGCATTACGATGTGGGAATACATGTTTGAAATGAATAATAAATTAAAGCCATTAACCTCAGAGTGATTAAAACTTCAACTAGGGCAGTAAAGCAAAAGGCTAAATTCATTGTGGTTTAATGAGTGCAGAAAAAAAGGAGGAACACAACACTTAAATGCTGTTCGGGTAAAAATAAATGATTCTGGGGACTGCTGAATTGAGTTATATAGTGCTTTCACAAACCTGTCTCCAATAACACACTTTAAAATTTGATATTGTTCTTTTTATTTCAGACTTATTTACGATGGGTTTGAAACTAACAATAGAAGATCAAGTAGAACCAGACAACGCTGGATTTTTACCTTTGGGGACATTGGAATTTTGCCCAGAACCATATCTGTACTAAAGCTGACCTAACTAAACTGATGAATTAACCAATGTTCAGTGTTATTGTATTCAACATATACACAGGATCCCCAAAGTCAGAGATCATCAATTTGCACATTTGCTGTCATTTCTTATTTTAAATAAATTTTTGCTATTATGCCAGGATTTTAGGCACCCTGTACCTATATCATCCCCATCATCTAGCATTCCAGCATCATCTGTGGAATTGCTGTGGTTCTTGGTTTAAGAAAACAAAAATAATAAAAAAATAAAAATAAAATAAATTCATAAAATAAAATTAAATACTGTTCAACATCCAACGTGGCTTTAGTGTAATAGACAGCAGCCACATAAAAGTAAACCACACCATTTACATTCATTTCAAGGACCTAAAATTGGAGAGAAATAAAAAGGAAAAAGCGTAAAATGTGAAACAAATGAAACAAATGAAAATGACATGAGCATAAGCCGGAGTCAAAACAGCTTAGCTAACGTTCAACATAATCTCTGGTGTTAGATTAACAAATAAGAGTGTTTATAATTCAGCTATAAATAAAGGAACACTGTACATCTTAAATCAGCACCGTAGTTGTTAATTCTACATTTGAGATTATACTTTGTGCTAGTCACTTCTTGTTAACGAGAAGACATTCTTCTAATAAATACAAGTTACTCTTTTAAGACCTAATGAAGAGTCACTCATCTTACTATATGTCACCCATAAGAGTGGTAAAAAAACAGCCCTTAGTTTAGTGTGTAACAAAAAGCTTCACTAATGCTAAGGAAAGCCATAGATCTGCTTCTAATAAAAAGCGTGCCTATTCCTGTTTTCCTCTGTACTTATTAGACTACAGATCCCACAGGGGCCATAAAAACCTTAATAAACACTTAACAAAACGAAGCCTGTAATCTTTAACAGAATTTTGTAGATATATGAGAGAAAATAAAAGAAGCAATGTTGTGCATGACGAAAATACATGGGTGAGAAGAATCTATATGTCACGATACAGGCATTGTATGGAAGATTTATTTTAATGAAAGGTCCCCTTCTGAATATTTCATATATCTTGCTTTTTGCATCTTCATATCTTCCTTTTACCATCAAATCACTGTAGACATCTGAAATGCTTCTGCCCATTGCCCTTCTTGGTGTCTCAGTGTCTTTCATCTACTTTTACAGCTGATTTGAGATGCTGATCCCGTTGATTTTTCTGTACCTTTGCAGGAGAGCACAGGTCCTGACCTGCCTGAGCCTAATGACGCTACCACTGATCACAATCAAGAAATGGTCTGCATCTTAGTTTGCATCAGTGTGCTTATTCCTCTGTCTCTCACTCTATCATGCTTTACTTGTCCTCCTACACCCTCTTACTAAACTACAAATATTTGACAGGGAAGATAAGTTGGATCCGAAATGATACTGGGAAATTCACTCCATTTGAAACATCTTAATGTTAAGTGCTGTAATATTGTCGTTAATATTGTAAAAAAAAAAAAGTGGTATCATAATCCATTCTTTAAATATTATAATCCTAGTCAAGACAAAGAAATCAAAACGCAGAAATCAGATTACCTTAGACCAAATACAACTGGCTGTATGAAATTAAATTCATATGGTTTAGATGTAAATAGAAAGGATATACATATGTTTGTTCTGTGTATACAATATAGATTAGATTAAAATTGCACCTCAAGAGAGAAGAGAACATGAGGATATTGTGCAACTGTTACCATAATGCAATAATTCTGTGCATTTATTCTTTAAAAAGCGCATATCTTTTTTTATATCAGTAAAATATATTGGACATCAAATCAGTTATGTAGATTAATAAAGGCAGATTAAAAGATTCACTCAATAAGATAAAACCAGAATAAACCCATATCCACGTGGAGGAACATGGAGAGTGATAGATTCAATGAAGGTGATAAATATGCTGCCTGTTTAAACTCTACAGATCACAACAGATCGGTATAAATATCTGCTTCAGACTAAATACATGCTATTAGTGTCTAGTTTGTTTAATAAATGGAACAGGGCTCATGTCTTGAGAGACCTTGATTTTTTAAACTCCTGTAACCACAATGCAGGTTTCTTATGGCTCTCACTATTTTTACATTATATTTTTCCTGTGACGTAAAAGTTTCATTGTAAGCTAGTGGCATGTGGCATTGATGTAATCAGTAGAAAAAGAGACACAAAAAGAGACGGAGGTAAACTGTACTTAAAAATGAATACACATTAAGTTCCTTATTCCTAAACACCATAAAACCATAGACGTGACCTGACAGTACTGATAAACCAATCTTTTTTTCCCCCTGGATCCTAATAATGAACTTAGTAAATAATGAAATAAACATAGGTTGATCCATGTTAGCACTATTAGCCAATATCTGTGTGGTGACAATGTGCTAAGGCGTTAATCTCACTGGCCAGAGAATAGCTGTGTAATAGTCATTTATTGCATGGTTATTAAAATATGGGCCGAGTTGGAGTGCTGATAAAGGATGAGTAGAGGGTCAGAGGGACGTCTATGAAGGCCCCTGCAGAGTCTCTTCTTGTACAGGTGTGTGTTGGGAAGGAGGGGAAAGACAGATAACAACTTATCAGCTATGCATTTAATAGCCGATCACAGCATAACCAGCAGAGATAATTAAATAGGATTTTCACATAACAAGGCAAGCAATTTAGCGACTAAACCTAAAAAACTAAAAGAACATAACATGCAGTGCAATATGTGTACACATACCACTGAAAGATGTGTGAAAAATAAGGAATGTATGTACAGAGATTTTTGAAGATGTCACATACTATGTGCTCTAAATCATATTGTATTAAGAAATAAATGAGCAGGCTAACGAAGAATGGAAGAAAGACCTGACTTGGTGACATGTGTGAGTGTGCCATGTGGTGAGGAAGCAGAATTGGTGGCTGAGCAGTGAAGGGAGTGCAATAGATCTTCTCGAGACCTCGTTCAACTTGCTCGTAAACATCTCATTTGGTAGTAAAAGACAAAGAGTTGGAGGTAGGACTTTATTATGCTCCCCCCAAGCGTGTGTACACACACAGGCAAATATAGGCAAAAACATATGTGACACACTCACATACACAAACACACATGCACGCACACACACACACCTATACACTAACCACAGAACAGGCTTGTTGCTTTGACACTTGCAGGGACCACACACTGACTCACAGCAGTAAGTCTCACAGTTGTCACATATGGTTGACAAGGCAGACAAGTACAGGGTGCAGGACTGTGAAATACTCCTGCTTGGATATTTGTCCAAATAATGCAGAAGGCAGTAGCCTAATACAGCATTGATACTGTGGATATATACGTATATTGGTACTGTATAAACAGGAGTTATCCAACAATCACAGAGGAATCCACAGAGCTGAGAAAGATTAGGCCTAAATATAGGACTGCAATGATTGTCAACCTGTTTATATTTACCACGAGTTTACCTTACAGGTGGACAGGGCTGGGAAAGTGTGGTTGCTATTTCATTGTCTGTCTTAATAATAAGCATAAACGGTACTGAAATTACCGATTGAGAATAAAACGCATGATCTGCACCATTTAGCAGAGGGATCATCTTAGAATAAAGTAAGAAGAAAAGCTTTTAATACAGTATACAAAAACCAATTAAGTGCGTTTCTAGTGCAGGTTTAAAGGCACTGGTGGCTCAGTGGTAGGTGTTTCGCCTGCCATGTGAAAGGCCCGGGTTCAATTCCCAGCCAGTGCCCAGCCACTGGGTGCCGGTCCCTAGCCCGGATGAAATGGGAGGGTTGCGTCAGGAAGGGCATCCGGCGTAAAACCTGTGCCAAGTTGATGTGACGACCCCTTCTCGGGAGCAGCCGAAAGACCAACAACAACTAGTGCAGGTTTAAAAGTACTGTAAAACGAAGTAAGAAAAAAATATGCAATACAGGAAAAGCATTGACTCTAATTCGAAATAAACATCGATATGCAATAGTGCGACTCTCTGACCTTAAATTGCATTTGGCTCCCTATGGATACGTAGTGCATGAGGCCATATACAGTAGGTTAGACTAGGCTATGTTCATACGTACAGTATGCTATTTAAATGGCAAACGATTTTTGGCTTTCTAAATCTGTTCTTAACCACCAGAATAATCTCGCGGTGATTAACGCACACCGACACACACGCGTTGCGAAGTCTGCGTGGAACCAAACTAAATAAACAGCATAGTATGGTGTCAAAAAGTATGACAAAATATTGCGCAAACTCTTCTCCTTGGGTAGACGGACTCGGTAGTGAGCGGTCTGAGACGTTGTGAGAATTGTAAGAAGCTGTCGAGATGTCAGGCAAGCCTGGGAAATCGTGAGACATATTTTTTTTTCTTTAGTCTTCAGCAAAGGAGAAAAAGTCAAAGAGCGAAGCGCATAGTTTATACGAATGAATATTGAACGCACCAGTTCCACTTCAAAACGAACAACGATACAATCCTTAACGCTAACAGCTGCTTCAGGGCAACTCTATACTAAACATCTCTGTCTCTCACAAGCATGGGAAAGGCATTAGTGCCTTCTAAAATATAATTCATATTTTATAAACATTGATTGTATGCATAAACCGAGGCCTGAATGGAGAGGCGAAAGTCACATGCAATCCGATCCTGAATCCTGCGCACTGCTCCATATGCTTCTGCTTGTTTCATTTGCGTGTTTACTCCAGAGTTTGTGGCACTAATAATAGTCAAAACTATTGCGTTTTAGTTCCATTTGCATGTTAGAAGTATTCCTTTCGACTCTGGATGGATAGATAGTGTTTTTATAAGTCACACAGAGTGACTTATGAAAGTCTCTTTCAAATGCGTTTTTGTTTCCCTTTTGGAAGTTTGTACACTGTACCAACACTAAAACACTAACTCACCATCTTACGAATTTAATCTATACATGCGTGTGTTCTCCAAATAAGTCAAGTTCTTTTATTATTGAAAATGCTTTAGAGATGGACGATTAATACATTTAAGTAAGTCAAGTAAGACATTATTTTCCTAAAATAAACCAAACCACTATTAATTCATACGAGCTAAACTTGTTTTAACTGCAGTTAAAGCTGTCTCTGAGTAGATGTGAAAGTGCAAAAAACAAACAAACAAACAATCAAACAAACAAAAACATCGAAAATAAATAAATAATTTATTAATTAAAAATAAATCTGCAGGCAAAACAAATCACATCACACTCATGTCCTGTGGACGTGTCCGGTAACGTGCTCATTAATATGTGATTAAAACACTCTACTAGCTTTCTCAAAAAAAAAAAAAAAAAAGAATACAACGATGATGTAGTAGAATATACAGAAATACAGAAAATAGTTTATATGTGATTACAGTTTATTATCCAATATTTATAAGGGAGATAGGGTACCTAATGCACCTAATCTTTAAAGCGAAAAATGTAAGTGAATTAAAAAAGAGTAAAATATTGAGAGAGAGAGAGAGAGAGAGAGAGAGGGTGGTTTGGATGGGAAGGAGTTTGGCTGTGCGCGGTGCGGTTATTCTCCACGGGGCAGAAGGTGGCAGTAAGTGAGGAACGCCAGAACGCCTTGTCTTATGTCTTATGTTTCTATTGGACGATTGTGTCTTTCCAAAGTCACATAAACGGTATATATTTTGTTATTATGCCAGTTAATTAACAAAAACTTTTATTTATTTATTTATTTATTTATTTATTATATTAAAAAAAAGATTCTAAACTAATATTGTTGAACAGTATGATTGAGTTGGACAGCTAACGCATAACACTCGGCGCCTTTAAAGCGCGACATGCTCTCGGGTTGAACTAATTTGTTGCTCAGTTGTGTGCAGCTGTAATAACCTGTAACTCATCTGCTTCGTAATGAGAAAAACTCCAGAACTCCAGAACCTCGGATCCGATTCTTTTACAACTTCAATTCGCAGGTAATTCAGCTCAGCTGCAAACGAATGGGAGCTATTGCTGTCTAGGAAATATAAATTAGCTGTAGAAAACGTCAAACACACGTCTTATTATTATTATTATTATTATTATTATTAGCTGTAGGAGGACTAGCAGTTGAATAGTAAAAATATGCACAGGGAGTGTGCTGATTCACATAAAAAAATCATTATTATTATTATTATTATTATTATTATTATAAATAATAGTAGTAGTTGCACAGTTATGATTGCATTGCAATTTAGATAATCAATTATAGAATTCAATAATTAAAATAATAATTCGTTATATAATCGCTTTTATTAAATATCTATAAGTGATTTATTAAAAAGAAAATCTAAATATCAAGTAACTATTAATTAACTTTAATAGTTTTCGCTATGTTTTGTTCTGTAACAAGCCCATTTTAATTGAACAACACTGAAAATTTTAATTTACAGTAAGTTTATACTGTAGCCGTCAGCATTTACACTACACGCATAAGTTCGACCTAATATTTTAGGTTAACAGATGTTAAATTATATTGTAACTGAAACTCTCTTAACAGCTAGTAGCTCATGCGTGTGTGTTAATGTTCACTAATACTAGAAGATTAACATCATAAGCTGTCTGAGTCCAAAGGTGCAATGTGCTACAACACAAAATCTGGGTAAACTCACCTTCATTTAAAATGATCAATAGTAATTTTACGTTGTTTCAGTTAACGCCATACTGAGCATGCATTTATCCTAATAAATGGTGGATGGGTTATTTCGCTGTATAAATAAATGTGAACATAAAATTAACTTCCATGTTGTTGGCAGAATATTAATATAAAGTTATATATCACAATCCTACGTGGTAAATTAACGCTATACAGTGCGAGCAGATGGGCATCATAAACTCTATAGGATTTTGTAGATGTTAATTCAGCAGCAGCAACAGAAAAAGCACGAGTTGTTCTAAAGTGTACCATCTGAAAACAGAGGGAAAAACAGCACGTGTGCTAAAGCCAGGAGGAAACTGAGACAAGCGGTTATGTATGGAGATGAACTTACTGCTCACGGCGTGTTGGTATCGGGGCTGGCCGTTGAGAGGGCTCTGTCCATTGAGTAAAAGTAGAGAATCCAGGGCTGATCTTCTTGCTGCTTCGATGATGGCTGGAATCGGCGTGTTGCTAATATCGGTGGGCTGAAATCGGCTCGGTGATATCGGTGGTTTGACACTTAGTCTGTGTGTGAACGCGGGACTGGAAGCCAGATTCTAAAGCGATGAGGCGGCAGGGATGACTGGGAAGACAGAGAGAGAGAGAGAGAGAGAGAGAGGAGGGGTGAGAGAGAAAGCGATAATGGCAGAGACGGAGATCCGACCAGCAAAGCGACACAAGTTCCTCGTGACGGAAGTGCAGCCAGTTTTTGTCCGCCGCGAGCTCGTGCGAGCGCAATGCGAGGAGATAGTGCGCGCGTTATAAACCGGTCAAGTCCTAGTGCGCGGGAGTGCGTAAGGAAATAAAGGAGACGATCGGGACATGCGGTTGTCGATTCACTCCTCAGAAGCGAGCTATCGCAGCAGAAGCCTCTTCTTCGACATAAAAGATCGAGGTCGGCCGCGTGTGAGTGTGTATGTCACTTTCAATCTCTCCCGTGCCAGCGCGCGCTGACTGACAGAACGCGCGCGGGAGGGAGTGAGTGAGAGAGAGAGAGAGAGAGAGAGAGAGAGGGGAGGGAGGGGGGTCAGATTCAGTTTATTAATCCCATTCATGTCATCTTGGCAATAAAGCGCCATAGAGTTAATCTGTGATCATTTCTTTTTTTTTCATGTTCACACAGTAACTAGACCGGGACATCTGAAAAGTCTTTCACTATCTGAGATTAATATGTTTCAGGTTATTGAGTACAAACATTAAGCGACCATATGCATGCAAAGGCTGACATATAACTCGGGACCATTCTAATCAGAGTTTAGTAACACTTTTCCCTGCAGGTTAAGAAGTAATTGGCCTTATGCAATCGGCTGTTAATATGGCTTGAATCCGAAGATGATCAACTACATGTGTTGCGCTCTGTCGCCTCGCATTCACATCACAGTTACACAAATCATTCTTCCTCTGGACACTGGAAAAGGTAAAAAGCTGGGAAAAATTTAAAACGACAATAACATATATAGACACAAAATCGGTCACTTTTAAACATCTTAAAATGTTTCTTATCGCATCACTCCTTTTTGGGAAAAAAAGACCTAAAGCGAATCATGCACTCGAAATGCACCCAATTTAGCCTATAAGCATACAGTAAGTTCTCTTCTGATCAGTTCAGAAAAATCCGCTCATGCAAAGCGACCTTACCTTTTTCAAAAGTGACTCCAGATGCGCTCAGTCATTTCACAGAGCTACACAGAAATGAGTGTGCTGAGAGCTGGAACTGTGCTGTGTCTGATTCTTTAGCATCATCCCACACTATTGGCTATCCGATGATTATAGGTTATTAGAAGGCGATAATAATATGTCCATCATATGCAGACTACAAAGACTTCAACAGCACAGAGGGGTAGCGAAGGTAGCTGTGCTGACACTGTTCAGGTGCCTCGCTATTATTGACGGAGAATTTGCATGAATGAGCTACACTGTGAGTTGGGGGTGCGTGTGTGCGCGAGTCTGATTCTACAGGAGTGTTTCTTTCTATTAGTGAGGAATGCTTTCCCCCTCCTTTACCAGATACAGAATAATCCTCAACGCAATGATTTTGGGGTTCCAGCAATTGCAGGAAAAATCTCACTACTGTCTCAGATTTACTGATGTATATGATGTGTGTGAAAATGTGCAACCCAACATAAAACCTTAGAGGAAAACAGTGAATTAGTTGCACCGCTCGTGTTTATGTATGCCAAAGCCAGTAAATCAGCATGGTGTGGTTTCTGTTCCGTCAAAAAAAAAGAGAGAAAAAACCCGACACAAATGAGATTTTCTTGTTCACTGCAGTGAAAGCATGCATGATTGAATATTAGAAACGGCTAATCAAGCTGTTACCATAAACTACATTTAAAATCCGTTTGATAAAATATGTTCTTACAAATGTTAGCTAACCTCTGGATGCTGTACTATAGCAAAATTAAAAGCTTTGATTCAACGTATGTAATATCAGACTAATAGGTTTCTTTAGAAACAACAACAATAACACTACTACTACTACTACTAATAATAATAATGCAAATTCTAATTGATTAATTATCGGCTTGATTATCACATCTAACTGTGACTTTATTTTAAAATTACATGACATTACATAACATCTGGTGAGATTTCCAGGCTTTTTCGTTTTCAGTAATGCCTAAGTAACATCAGGCTATATACATTAGATTAAAAATAAAATAATTTGACAGGGATAAAGAATGAACACGAGCATGTTAAAAATTTCATAAAGTAACTAAGGAGTTGTGATCTGACTGTAGTCTGTTTTCCTATAAATAACGTCTGCATTAATATAGTATTAAACTTGCAGTGACATTTTGTTTATGTTTAACGATTATTTTAATAGTTAATACTAAATAACGGTACAAGCATTAAGCATAAATCTTGGATTCCGTTGTTGGTTATAGGCCTACTGATGGATCACTATCAGAAAATCAACACTTGATACACAGGATACCTTAAAACAACATCGACGTTTTAAAGTTATCGGTCTGCTTAAAGAGAAACTACTCATTTGAGGTGAGAAAGTTAAACAATGTAATCTATAATAATAATAATAATAATAATAATAATAATTATTATTATTATTATTAATACTGTTGTTTAATTAAAAAAATTGTTTAATTACATTGTTGTTTAATTACATAAAAAAAAAAAAAACAAGTGAATATGTAGTGGTAAAACAGCGTGTAGTCTCATTTGCTCAATGAGATGGCATAAATATGATGAAATAGCACGAAAAATTATGAAAGAGGCCCAAGCGGGATAAAACAGCTGGATGACACTTAAATGCTGCCCACAAGCAAATCGTTTTTTTCTTTCCATTTGCTTCATCTGCAGCATTTCTAAAAATGCGTAAATACATACATACATACAAACATACATACATATAGGCATACATATAAACAAACAAAAATCCCCAAAAATAATCTAAATACCAGAAATATTTGCATAACAATAAGTGCATACTCTTTCTGTGGAACTACTTATCAACCCACATTTTATAATTTAGTGGTAAAATATGCAATGTGAATTAATCAGAAACAATATTTTGTCAGTTTATACTTTCAAAATGTTTTCTGTTGGCAACTCTGTTTTTCTTACAACCCACATGGCTTTCTGACATGATTAAATGTTTAGTGTGTTGTTGTTTTTTTCTTTTTTGCTTGAATCTAATATAGTTGATCTGGTGAAATATTTATGCTCTCTAAAACTGTAAACTTATTCTTAACGCTTAACGTTTTTTTTTTTTTTTACATACTAAAAATGTTAGTATTTTGACTCTTCTTGCTTTATTGCAGAAGTGTCTGAGTCTCGTCCTGAAAGACAGCACTTAGTCTTATTATAAAATCAAGCATAATATAAAAGTTAAATAATTATTGAAGAGCGCAAATTATATAGTACATAAATTTGGTTGTGGGTCTTGGAGGAGTATAGATAAAAATATCTGTGTGGCAGGAATGCTCTATGACCAGAAGTTGATACTATCTACACAGTGTATTCCCGCCCCCTCTTTAATGATTCCCGTTTGTAATTCATTATTGTTAGATGCTCTTTATGTCTTTGTGGATTACTGAGATTCGATATATTTAAACAGAAAAAAAATCCCCTGTATACCATTAAGTAAATCTTGTCCCTCTGGGGGAAAAAATCTTTGATCTAAGAAGAAGAAAACTCAGAAAAGCATTACAAGCATATTTCTGTTAGGAAGAGAGGAATCCGCAACTCCTCAATGAACCCTTGAGAAAACTTTGAATGCTTCCTTTTTAAAGGGTGATTGTGTTTATAAAATATAACAAATGTAAAAGAAGAAGAAAAAGAAGAAAAAGAAGACGATTAATTTTAGTTAAAACTACTAATGTTATTGCATGGCTATATACAAATGCTTCTCTTCAAATTAACAAATTATGTGTACAAATTTCTAAGGATATATGTTATTTCAAAGCAAGCAAATCGGTATCTTTATCAGACTATTGTTAATGAGATCTCCCTGTTCTGACCTTCCTTGGCCTGTTTTCCTATAAGCTGTAATGTTTTTGATCATATGGCTTCAGTAGCAGCTCTGCCACACTTCTCATATATAGTTCTCAAGGTCCCAATATTGTATAAAGTTAAGACTGGCCGACATATTGGCTTTTAGGGCAGGAGGTGACAACATTTAGGGGGGAGAAATTATGAAACGATGCAGTATGATGTACCACAGGAAAGGGGAGGAACTTGTAACAGAACATGATGGCAGTTTCGCAACTATATTAAAATTTTTACGATCGCACTATATCACGTGGATTTAGCATATATTTGCTATAATTACAAAAAAAAGTCGTTTTAAACGTCACATTGCAGGCTAAGGACACACTAATACTATGTTTGCTGTATGTATATACAGTATATATAAATAATTCGTGCCACAACATAAAGGTTTAGTTAACAGTAATGTCACCTGGTTAGACTTGAAGGAAATAAACACAACAAAGATTACATTTATATTCACATTTACAGCATTTGGCAGATGCACTAATTGAGAGCAAATTATAGTGCTTCGTAAAGTGTTTCAACCTCTAGCCGTACTGAACAAAACTTATCATATGAATATCCATACGATGACATAATGATCTTATCTTATGTCAGATCACAATCGATTAAAATGCATGAAAGAATCGAGTGACATTATAGTACCTAGTCTGCGCATGGCAGAAGGAAGGCCGGGGAAATAGCACGATCTAGTGGTAAGTCTCTCTCTCTCTCTCTCTCTCTCTCTCTCTCACACACACACACACACACACACACACAATAAAATTTTAAATATGTTTTAACTATCCATTTTAATTCTATTAACTCCACTCTTATTGAAAATCTTCTATATTATTTTGCTCATAATTATAATTATCATCGATTACAGGTATAACCTTTCTATTAACAACAATGTTTTCGAAAATGTTGAAGCGCTAAATCAGGAGAATATACGTTTCGCCTACAAATTTAAATTTACATACAAATTAAGAGCAAACGAAATAATAATAATAATAATAATAATAATAATAATAATAATAATAAAAACCCTCCTAAAAATTCCTATTCAGCCGCCTGACAATTTATTAGTAAAGTGCATGCCGTCTTTACATTAAAAAGAGAAACAAATGTACTACTACTACTACTACTACTACTACTACTACTAATAATAATAATAATAATAATAATAATAAAGTTATTGTTAAGATTAAAATGGTTTGATTTAGACATTTCTAAAAAAATATATTTCGGTTTATAAAATAGCTATACGAAATCGAAGAGAATTTGGAATGCTCTTTGGGTTTGCAGAGAGAGAGAGAGTGAGTGTGGAGGTGTCAGGGAGTCGTGCTTTACTTCAGTGTTAATTAGCACGGAAAGCGATTAACGGCAACAGCAGCAGCAGCAGCGCTTCAGCTCCCAGACTTCTCCACTGACACAGGGCGCTTTAGAGATGTGCACACAGGACCTAAATAATAGCTGGAAATTTACTTTAATTATTTTAATCCTTAATATCCTAAACTTAAAATATTTATATCACGTTTTAAAATGCCATTATCCGACAGTATGCTACCATAACGAATTCATAATGTTTTATGTTATGTTATACTTATTACTTTAATATTACTGAGTTTAAAATTATGTTTCAGGTTTTATACTTTCTCTATGTCATTTTCTGTATTTGATTTAATTCAATTAAATAACTAAACCTACTTAAGGCCTCAGGCCTATAGGCATTAAAGATGGAAATTATCTCCTCCTGCGCCATGTCTCCATGCTCCACATATTAGATGGTAGGCTTAAAAAAACACTTTGCCAAATAATGTGTTTTCGCACTAGTTTGGCTCCGTTTATGCTTTAAATGAGACTCTAATAGGAGAGGCGGTGGCGCAGGAGAACCTCCAACCTCAACAAATTAACTCCATTCAGAGGTCATGACTCAAACTATCCAAACTCTTTAGACTTCCACTAATCGTTCCACCTCGTACCGTAGTATATATGGACAATAATAATAATAATAATAATAATAATAATAATAATAATAATAAATATTCCCAGTGTATCGATTCCCATTGATCATATTATATAACTATAATATATCAATCACTATTATACTATTATATGTTATATTAATAGTGTAAAACAATATTAATATATTAACAATAATATATTAATTGTTTAAAACAAAAAAATTTATTCTATATAAAACAAAATAAATAGTTGTATTATGTACAAGTAAATGGATCGATAGACTGCAAGCGAGGCAGGTAATGCAAATGTTATTATAAATTATTCTTATTCTATAATTCTATAATTCGCTGGGTACCTTGCGTAAATTTATCGTGAAATAAGGGCGGACGAATCCGTGGTAGGGTTAGGTAATTATCCATCATTTAATGCCATTTAATTATGAAATAATTAATTTAATTCCTTAACTCTAGACCACTCCTGTGTAGAGTACCTGTGTGCCTATGTTTGGACAATTCATCTATGCAGGGACAACATCCAACAGTGACCTTCTTAGTAAAACCTCAGAGAGTACATAAATAAATAAATATTTATAAATAAATAAATAAATCAGAGATTCATTTAGTTTCACAAACTCGTCCAGCATAACTAACAGTAACTGTGACTTTCTCACGCTTTTCCGGACGTTAACGAAAGCAAATGAAAGCGTAAGGAGAGCTGAGTGTTAAAAGCCCGCAGCTCTGCACTTTCCTGCGCTCCAGGTGACTCTGAGCTGAAATGAAATCCGCTTGAGTGAAACGCGACGAGCAGAAACGCTTCGACCTCCAGCACTCTGCACTGTGTCATCGGCCACAAGTGTTTGACAGCTGAAATTATCTGTAAATACTTCATTAGAGCGTGTATGAGGTAGCCCTTGTACCGTATGCCCTGTTAAAAATTTGCAAACAAGACCAGACTAAAAGAAACACTGGTCAAGTTTTAAGAGTGATTTTGGGCACCTTAACCGAGGAGACCGACACAGTTCCAAATATTAATTATTATAATTACTCTAATTATTTCCTAATGGGTTTTGTAAAGTAAGCTCATTTGTAATTACTTTACAGTTGAAGTCTGATTCATTTGCAAACGAGTTCATTTTTTAAAATTAATTAATTAATTAATTAATTAATGTATTTATTTATTTATTATTGCAGGATAAAAAAACAGGCTATGAAACCAAACGTGGATGACAGAAATTACATTTTGACTCTGGTTCTGAGATATTTATTTTCCTAACATAATCAGTGGATAAAACACACCATGAAAGGCCTAAATATATATACAGTGTGCACTATCCTGATTAAAGGCTATGTTTTTAAATAATTATGGAACCATAGTTCAAATCATTTTGCAAGTTTGCACTCCTGCTTACACACTCTCTCTCACTCTCTCTCTTTCTCTCTTTCTACAATGGATCTTACCATTTAACGCATAAAGTGCTCAAGAAGCAAATGTCAGAAACACTTCCTTGTCTCTGTCTGAGACATTGCTTAAAATATAGCCTATATGTCACATAAACGTGGATAATATAGTCCTTAATGTGTTGTGTCAGTGTTCAGTGTCGTTTTCAGTCACATCCATTAACGTTATTGTAAGGGAATGATTAATAAATAGATTAATACTAAGTATGTAGTTCTCTTCTAACACTTCATTTAATTGTAACAGTTTCTTACAGAAGTCAAGACTCCTTCCTAACTTCAGAAGGCTCAAAGTCCATTACCTCAGTCCTGGAGACCAAGGGGAAAATACATTCTGCATTCAGTTGACAGAAAACGCACAGAAAACCAAAGACATTACTAATAGGCATGGGCAATTCAGTGAACAGCTTGGGCTGCTGTGGACAATGCTATTGATGCAGGCCATGAACACAAACAGCACTGGTGCAAGAGCTCAGCTGAAAGAACTAGTAAGTGTGGCAGAAAAAAAATCTTATAGACTATAAAAATCTTAAGGAACTATTTCTAGTTTTGTTTTGTTAGGACATAAAACAAAACCTCGAAATGTTAATCTGAATGATCTGAAATCTATAGCTATATTTTCAGTTTTATTCATGCAGTTTATTTTTAAACACATCCAAACAAAGGGTCATGTGCTTATTACTTACCACGTTACATCAGAGTAAAGGGGTTGTTAAGACTGCATTTAATTTGTCTTCCCAGCTGTCTTCCTTGACTTGCATGTTCTTTGCTGAACGCATGACTGACAAGAGAATGGCCTTGTGGGTAAACAAAATGGGTGTACAACTTTGCAGACTTGAATGCGGAACTTCCCATGACTGTTAGTGTCAATCATTTACTGCCAATCACCTAAACAAGGCAGTCACAACATTGTAAATGGCTCAGGTTTTCTTGTCACAAAGCAGTCAGACACCAGCAAAAGCACCTGATTATCAGCTGCTGCACACAAATTAACAATGAAATTGATTCTATATATTGTGATGGAGTCCATGAACCTGAGGTTTGAGTTTGATGAAAGGAAGCTGTTGGGGGAGTGGATGTGGAATCCAGAAAGGAGACGGAGAAGGAGGAGGCCATATTTGTTTAAGTAGAGAAGGTCACAATCAGTGAGCTGTATCTACTATTAAACATTACTGAGCCTAGCCTTTACATTCTAAATCTCTGTTGGCACTGTGAAGTTTTCCAGAGCAGTGGACTAGATTTCTGTGGCCAGAGAGAAAGAGAAGGGAGGGGGAGCTGGAGCCAGGTCTATTATGTCCTTATTAAAACTCCAATCATGTCTGAGAGCTCTGGACTAAAGCAACCCCCAATGGCAAAGCTAAATGGAAGAATTTGATATGTCTGTTTCACCAGGATGCCACTACAGACTTCGTTTTATGTTGTTTCTATGGATGTTGACACATTTTAATAAAATAAACATGAAACATGAAATTATTCTTGAATTCACGGCATGTTATTTGCCCAATGTTATATTTTAGCTTTGGTAAAAATGGTGTCTCTAGTAACAAAAACAACCAACTTATTATTATTATTATTATTATTATTATTATTTAATAATAATAATATAATATAATATAATATAATATAATATAATATAATATAATATAATATAATATAATATAATATAATAT